>OY987264.1:15414951-15565951 GCA_963920665.1 Straminergon stramineum | reverse complement strand
GCCCATCCCTCAAAGTTGTCAATACCCTCATTCTTATAATCAAATTTTGTTTTCGTTTCTCTCGTGCTAGCAACATAGTTGGAGCACTGATCTAAGTCAAGATTGGACCTAATTTTCATTCTATCTTTTGATTTGTACAATTTGAAGAACGAGAAGGTCCCTTCAAAGTGATTTTTATTTGATTTTCTTGAGTTTTAGAGGCTACATTCCTTTTGATTTGTGAGCATTTTAGAAGGGATAGACCTCCAAACTTTAATTTCGTTTAAGATTTCTTGGAATACTAATAATTTATGATCATTGCAATAGAATTTGGTATTAATAGGTTTAGAGTGGCAAAGCTTGACTTTGCTAAAAGTTTATTAAACCAATCTTTGCGCAAAATTCGTTGTTTAATGGAAATTAGAATTTTAATTGCTAAAATTCAATTTAAACACTGT
The DNA here is from genome assembly GCA_963920665.1 of Straminergon stramineum. Taxonomy (NCBI): domain Eukaryota; kingdom Viridiplantae; phylum Streptophyta; class Bryopsida; order Hypnales; family Calliergonaceae; genus Straminergon; species Straminergon stramineum. The sequence goes on along the minus strand of OY987264.1, from coordinate 15,565,514 downwards.
CATGCATATCTCTTTTAGTAATTACGCCTTGGATACTTTGAAATTTTGAGAAATTAGTCTTTAATGTTTGGTTAAACACTCTCATGTGTACCTCCTTTAAAGATTAAACTTTCAAAATACTATTATTTGTCTATGGACATCATGTATGCCTAGGGACGCCCCTCCACAACGAAGCTTTGACCTTAGAGATTAAGACAAAAAAATTGTAATAACTCCATATGTTGATATTTTTCCATTATTGCTTGTTTTCATGAGTCTTAGAGTGGTTTGAAAGTTAGTTGTGATAGATTACTATTTTTCATGAAAGTTAGAATTATTAGAAGAAACTATAGTAGTAATTAGAAAAAAATTCTTTAAAAATTCTAAAAATATTAGATAGAAAAATTCTCCAAAAGATTTAGATTAGTTAATTTTATTTTAGTTAGCCTTTAGTCATTAGTTTGTTGTTGGAAAACATTTAATGTGAGAATTTAGTTAACAACTAGAAAATTCAAAATGGAGACTGGTTTGATTTAGTGATCAATCAACCCTAAACTCACAATGCCTATTGGTTAATCATTAATTAAAATTCCTATAAGGATTAGTAGGTTAGACTTTGGTTAAGTTTTGTTTTATTAAACTTAATAAAACAAATAGATAAAACAAAATCCCAACTAATATTTTTTGGATGATTAAGAAAATTACAAAATAATTAGAATCTATTTGATTTGATTTAATGTAGTGGATTAAAAAGTTATGGGATATTAAAATAATTTCGAATTAATTAGAAATTGTCTTAAATACAACCAAAATTAATAAAATCCCATAACTATTAGTAGGAAAAACAAAGTTAAAACAAAAATATAACAATGAATAAGGATTAATTTCAAATTGTGCGATGGATTAGCAAAAATGGAGGAGGGAACGGGTTACTACTAAACAATCCATTTTGTGATTCTCGAGGACGGCACGATCGACTCATTCATGGGTGAGGTATATTGATTTATTTTCATTTTTGCTTTTAAATTTCCACTTTTGATTTATTTCCATTTTGCTTTTATTTGGAAGTTGAATTTGAAATTTTCTTGCTAGAATAGATTACAGAATTACCCAATAATATTTAGACTAGGTTAAACCAACAATTTAAATCAAAAGTAATTGATGGATGAAGTTTAAATCACTAATTTTTAACAAATTTCATCCATTAATAAATTTTTGATTAGGAATTTAGTGTTTAATTGTTTTACCTTGTTGGAAAGGTAATTTCTGAATTTTCATCTTAAAAACATAAAACCCTAAAAATAATAATTTTAGAATAGAAAGTTTGATTTAAGTTAGATTAGAAGATAATTAAAAAGAATTTTTAAGGAATCTTTAAAGAATCATTTAAATTAGGAATCAATTATGAAATCTTTTAAAGATTCCAGAACCTATTTTCATTTAAAAAATACTTTAATTTTAAGTGAGAAAAATTTGGATGAAGTTTGATTTTAATTTGGATGAAGTTCTTTGATTATTGGTCAAATTAGGTTTAGTCTTAGAATTAGGTGACTAACATAATTAAAAAACTCAACCCTAAAATTTAGATTAATTTGATTAGTTTTACTATTTTTAATTCATAGATGAAGGTTGTGATGTAGTTTAGAGGTCAATATTTCATCTATTCATTTCTTTTATTAGGGAAGTCAGAATTTAACTTGCTTTATCATTTTGGAAAAGAAAAATTACATTCTACAAGTTAGGATAGATTGATTTTAGTTTGAATTCATCTATTGCTTAGGTATTCGATTTAGTTAACTATAGTTAAAAAGTTTAGGATTTACATGATTTGAGTTCAATTTGGATATTATAAACAAAGTGTCCATTACTTGGAAGGCACGAATTGAATTTAGATTGAAAACACCCTAAATAATTGATTAACAAACGATTAGAACCCGTGTGCACATTTTAACTCACAAGATGGAATTTAAAACCCTCACAATTGTGGCATTGTTTGATCCAACGTTCTGCCCCTTCCTCTTTTCAGGCCACCCAATCCTTGATGGCTGATGTTGGCTTCCATTTCTTCGCCTTCACTTTCTTTCTTGGTTTTGGTTGCACTTGTTGTATTGGTGTGGCTCAGGTACTTGGCATTGTAAGTTCAGGAATAGCCTAATGTGATATTGTCCCTTTTGAAAATACATTGGTGATTGTCGAGATGAACTGATGACTACAACACTTGGAAGAGCTGAAATAAGCAGTTGACGGCTATTCGTAGAGCTCCCCATCGTGTATTGAACAATGTGTTAGAATGTGAAAATATGACTACAAAGAGTGAGAAGAGAGGAGAATGAGTGCCCATTTATACTCCTCCCAAGATATCTACCTCCTCTCATTTCATTGTGGTAAACTTATTAATTGAAATTTTTATCCTAATTCTACTCATTTTGACTTTTTATGTTGGTCCATTTTTTAACTTTTGGAGATTAATTACAAATGACAAATAGATTGTACTTTTAGCTTTAGAAGGCCATTGTTAGATTTGAATCAACCCTCACCCCTTGCTCTTACACTAAAAACTCAATAAATCCTAGCTCTAATGTAACTAAAAATGGTGAAAATCCAACTTTAGAAGGTTGATTTTCTTAGAAAACTAATTAGACTAGAATCTTCCCTAGGCATGGGGTAATAAAAAAATACCTATTGTTGACCTTGTTTTGCTCTTGTATTCTCTCAATCCATTAGTCATCTCCTCTATAATCTTCAGATTTTGTCGATTGTCAAGGAATCTTGAAAATTCAGTCCCTTTTGACTATCAGAATGTCCTAAAATTTGTTGTAGAATTTTAATAACATAAAATCACTTCCTCTAATTTTTAGTGAAATTTTATAGCACCCTAAATAATTTTTATAAATTTCCCATCATTAATTTCGGCAATTGATTGTCTAGAAGAGGATCTTTTTACTTTTAGAAAATTATAGAATTTTTGTGGAACCTCTCATGGAATCTCACAAAAGATGTGCAACTCATATTTTTATTTTGCACATGTGATGAAGAAGAGAAGAATCCTGCTATCTCCTTTAATTTGCGATGAGTAGGAAATGTTTCACAAAAAAGGGAATCTTGACAAAACAATTTTGTCTTTGGACTCACAGAATGATTTCCACCTCTTAACACCATACTTAGGTTGTAGATTCCTTCTATTGGTCTATTTTGGATTTTTTTCATTTACAAGTTAACAATTGGACTTTCAACTATTTCATCAATGGGATGGAGAAACTAAAACCTTTCCATGAAAACCAACTAAGGGTTCTCAGTTAGGTTCCCTTGGACCAATTTTACCATAATCTATCACATGCAAGGTAGATTTGGGCAATTTGGGCAATTTCTACTAAATATCTATAATTTATACAAATATTAGGTTTCTACCCTATTTACATGTGAGATGCGGGTTGATTTAAAGGAAAACACTATATTCAGGATCAAACACAAGATTTTGGCAAGTAACATACCTCTTTAAGCTTTACACTCTTTGGAGGGCTTTCTGTATAGTAAACTACACTCAAAACTTGTAAAATTCAAAAAAAGAAAGGAGTGAGTCTCAAGTGACAAATTGGGAGCTCACAACCTAATAAAAAAATAGATAAAGACCAAATCAAATTTAAACCTCTAAAGTAATAGGAAAAAATTTATAAACAAATAGGTGAATATTCTTTTAATTATTTAAAATTAGGCACTAGAAAAAATATCTAGTATTAAAATTAGTTTCTAAAAATCAAAGGAATTACTTAATATTACAAATTCACAAATTTTAAGGAATTAGTGTAGGAATTAGTACAGGACTTAGGAAAATTAGGAAGGAAATTATTCAATAATCATTGCATTTTAACCTTTCCACATGAACAGCTAATACATGATAGAGGGTGATGGATTTTATAAAACAATAATACTTGTGGTGTGCGACAACGGGACCATGACCTCTCTAGACACTAAAGTATGTTAGTTAAATCCTTTATTTTGAATTTTGAATTTGTATAGAGTTAAAATCACAAATTAAAGTTATCTCAATTTAGAATTTGGAATCTTATAGGAAATTTTCACTTTTTCAGAGGTTTCTAAAAAATCTCACACTTCAAAATTAACAAAAAATTGAGAAAGTTACAAGTGGATGAACTTTGAAATTAAACTTAGATGAAAAATTATCAGTTTCATCCAAAGGAATCCAAAAGGGATTTTGAAAGGAATTTGAGAATCTAGGATAAGTTTAAAATTGTTGGATGAAAATAAAAGTTAATTTAACCATTTAAAGTAAAAATAATTTGCGGATGAAGTTTTGACTTATCAATTAGAAGATAGTTTTCATCCATCAATAATTTTTTCCTATAAATTCAATAATTTTTATGTTACCTTTCTAAAAATTAATTCCTAGCTTTTTCAATTTCAACTCTAAACCCTCCAAAAAATAATAATTTTAAAACAAAAAGTTTAAAATTAAGAGTAGTTAGAAGATAATTAAAAAAATTCTTTAGAAAGTGACAAAGGAATATTTCAAAATTGGAATCAATTAGTGCATCTTTAAAAAATTTGAGATTAATTTACACCTTATAAGTACTTTATTTTAAAAGGGGATAAGATTGGATGAACTTTGATCCAATTTTCGATGAAGTTTTTTCATTTTGGTCAAAATTAGGTTTAATTTTGAAATTGAATAATAGATTTAATCAAAGAATCAACCCTAAAATTTGGATTAGTTTTGAATTGATTTGTTATTGAAATGTGATGGATGAAGTTTGGAAGTTAGTTTGGAAATTAAAACGTTATCATTTAATTTCTTTTACTAAAAAAGTCAAAATTTCATTAACTTTATAATTTTGGAAAGGACAAATTACATTTCATAAGTTAAGCTAGAATAATTTTTAGTTTGAATTCATTTCACATTAGATATATGATTTAATTAATAAAAGTCCTCGAGCTATAAAATTTAAGAGTTTGAAGTGATTGAAATTGATTAGGTTCTTATAAACAAAGTGTGCATTGCTTGGAAGGCGTAAATTAGAATCAAGATTAAAAGACTCTAGAAGAATTTAAGTCAAAAGCCATCAAGACTTGTATGAAAGTTTTAATTCAAAATGGTGGGGTCAAAATCACTTATACAAAGTATTTTGGAAAGTTAGAGTTAGCAACTATAAGTAAAAAATATCAAAGTTCCAAAAATAATAAACTACCAAGAGTAACATGGAGTCATAGAGTCATAGAATCAAAGAGAACTAGACTAAAGACTTAGGAAGTCAATCAAAAGAAGAATATAGAATTTAAAACTCTTAGAAGAAGTTTAGAGAAATTCAACCATAGTCCAAACTTTAGAAAAGGCCCCAAACTCTAGAAGTTATATTAAATTCTGGAAGAAAATTGGATGAAAGTGGTGAAAAAGTCTTAATCCAAGGCGAAACTTAGGAATTAATAAATAGCTTTTAACTTAAAGAGTTACCCAAATTTTAAGTCAAATTGAAATTGGGATTTAGAAGAAAAAGGTGGATGAAGTTTACATAGCCTTTTCCAAGGCTAAACTTCATTCCACCATATCTTTTTCTAGGAAGGTCAAACCATTTTGAATATTATATTAATAAAATTAATAGAAAATTGATTATGACTTAAAAATGATAAATTTAGATTGTCATCATGTTCTTTGGGAAATCACAATAGCCTAGTTAGTTTGATTTTGCACATTATTTCTTGCAATTTGATTAAATTTTTTTGGTGTTTTTTTTTGCAAGTTTGTGTACTTTTAGGGCTTAGAAAGCATTAGGGGAGATTTGAGGGTATAGAATGATTGTTACAAAATCATTCCCTATACTAGGAACCATCCTTTGTTGTTGAAAAAAAAAAATTTCAATGAAAAAAAAAAAAAATTGAAAAAAAAAAAAAAAATTCTATAAAAATAGTTTTAAAATAATTAAATATTAATTAAATAGTATTATCTAGTGTGGCAATGTTACTACCACGTTACTATTGTGGTGAGGTTCTCTGAAGTTCTTAAAGTTCCTCACTATTCAGAAACCCTAGGAACTCGTAGTCTTCTAAAGGGCTGAAATCCCTTTTAATGATCCATTGTCCGGAAGGCTCAATGAACAATGTTTGGCATCTACTTAGTAGGAAAACACAAACAAAACAAGAACTTAGTTGTGCTCGTGTATTTATCAAAGGTGGGTAAAGTAGTAAATAAATACTCACATTTCCCCAAATTGAAGTCCTAATTAACTGAAAATTCTCAAAAAATATTAATCTATGTAAACTAATGTAGTTTTTAAATGTCATCTATCCATGATATGATATCACATTTGAAGCCACATTATGTGTTAATCATACAATACTTACTCCAAAAACTATTTTATTAAACCAAACTTATATTAATATTTATTGTAAATTATCATTATTTATTAAAAAAAATTATCGCTCAACAATTTTTTTAGTTAAAAAATTCAATATATATAAGACATGATGTTTGTGGAGGTACAAGACTGCATCAATAAAATTGAAATTTTTTAAAATAATTATTTATATATATTTAGATTACAAATTATAGAATACTTATAATTGAAAAAAATGATGTAACATTTTAGAGTAGTGGCATTATTTTAGAATGTCATTAGTGATGTCTTTAGTAAACAATGAAACTATAATTGCAAAATATATATATCACTATATATTAGTGATGTTCAAGATGACATTTCTATCAAATATATTATAATTTTATTTCTTTAATAAATTCTATATTAGAAAATAGATTCTTCAAATTTAAATATTAATGAATTTATTTTAGCAATTTTGGAAAAGAGTCACAGCTTTCAATCTTGTTAAAAAATAATATTACCTTGAGGCCCTCTCCTAGACATTTTAATCAACTAGGATTAAGGATAATAATCCCATAGACCAATAGAAGAAGAGAACTATTCATCTTCTCTCTCTCTTTATATATACTCTCAAATTTCTATGAATCAACTAAGTTTTTCTCTCTTGCATGTTTGATGTTACTACAAGTTTGTTGTCTTGTTTTGTTTCTATCTCAACACATTATGAACACACACTTCACATTTTTTTATAAATTTTATATCCGTTTTAGATTTTGTTTTTAGAGTTTTTGAACCCCTCCCTACTTTGTATCTTTGTTGAATCTCCTCATCTCACTCCTCGTTGCTCATTCATTCCCACTCTCTACAGCTCCGCACTCCTTGACAGTCAACCTTCTTTCCTGGTCATCACTCCTACCACCGCCTTCCTCTCCCTTCCTTCCACCTTCTTGTGTTCGACTCGCTCCAGGCCCTTCCACCTACAACTACACTATAGACTGTCTTGGCACTTTGGCACCTCCCAATCTTTCAGACTTGCCGCTCTTCTTCATTTCTAATTTTTTTTGTTATTCCTCTTCATGTCCATTTGTGTCCTTTCATAGTTAAATCTTCTTCTTTGCCACCCTTCCAAACCCTTGCTTCCAAACTCTTGCTTCCAATAATTTTATTTATTTTAAATTTTTAATTGATCTTTCATTTTTCAAATTTAAATTTTTTATAAAATCATGATTTCTTATATTTACCTTTATCTTTATCCTCATCTTTGTTTTTATCTTTAATTCTAATTTATTTTTTATTTTTACCTTTATCCTTATTTTAAATTTTATTTTACTTTTATTTTTATTTTATTTTATATCTTTATATTATTTTCAGATTTCATCCTTATCTTTTATTTTATTTCCAATCCTAATTTCCAATCCTAATTTCCAATCTTAATTTTCATCTCAAACATTTCTATATTCTCTTCTATTATTCTATTATGGCTACATCAATGTCTTTTGTTGTTACATCTACCATAGTTTTGGTGGTCACTACTATTGTTGAACTACCACAGCTTTAGCTTTTTCCTTTTCCACAAGTAACAGCTGATGGGAGTAACTATTTATTATTGGCAAAAATTACAAAAGCACATATATTTGTGTAGCAAATATCAGAGTGCATTTCTTTTGACCTATTTCCTATTGTAAGTACCTCTGTTGCTATCGCTATTTCTTGCAAAACTTTGTTTTTGCTTCGTTGTTATTTTGTTCCTTCTTTATAGTATCAATATTTTGAATTAAAACAACCAAATGAACTTTGGTAGAAACTCAAATCTCACTATGATTACTAGAAAACAATCTTCTTTCCGCGAGCCCTTCATGATTAGACTCATTTACAAGTATTGAATTTTCCAACACTTGTTGTTTTCAATAATGAATTATACCACATTACATCTCAACTAAGATTATATAATAAATCCATTATCGAATAAGAAATGATTGAGAAAACTCTTTCAATATTTTCACCAGTCTTTGTTGTATTTGCACAGTAATACAAAAATATAAAATTTGAAAATCACTCAAATTTCATGTCTCTGTTACCTCTTGCTAAAAAGCACAACGAATTCTTCTAATGAAATGTAGAGGCCCACCCTATTGAAACTAAGATTCTCGAGTCTCATGTTGTTAATGTTTCTAATCCTAAATTTAAGACATACAAATATAAAAAATATTACAACAAACACTCGAATAGTTATAGTCGTGACAACCAATTGGCACAATAAAAGAATGTTACTTTCTTTATTAATAATCATGGTAAGTGACCATTAGAGATATGTTCTTACCACAAATGTGGTAGAGTGGACCATCTAGCAAATGTTTGCCAAACATTAAACTATTTTGTAAAATCATTCTACAAGAATAAGAAGTTACGAGCTCACATTCAAGAAGCCCACACCATAGATGCGTCCATGGATTCATTTGAAGCTGACAACTTAGAAATGTACGTTATTGATGACACTTCAACTAGCGAATTTTGTGATGCACTCCTTGATTCTACAACTACACATACAATCTTACGACATAAACAATTTTTTGATACAAAAAATCTTTCAACTTGACAAACTAGAAATTTAATAACTATAGGTGGATCAAATGTCTTTCGTTTCCAAGAGAGACCAACAAAGGTAATGTTACTAGAGGGTTGCACTATTACATGCAAATGTGTTATGTTTTCTCCTTCTACACCTTGAAACTTGATCAGCTATCGAGATATACGCACTAATGGTTATTATTTCTCGACCATAATTCTAGGTAGACGAGAAACTTTGGTTTTGTACAAAATAATAATGTAGTGAAAAAAGCCTTTTTTGCAGTAAATGACTTATATCATTTTCCAATTCGACCACCTATTATATCTAGTTTTACTTTATTTCTAAAGATAATAAAAATTTTCTTTGACATGGAAGATTGAATCATTCAAGTTCTATTTTATTTCAAAAAATCCTTCCATTTATTCTTGACTATAATTTACAACCATCAAATGTCAATTCTATGACATTATGTCATTCATACATGCAAGACAAATTAATTGTCAAACCATCTTTATCAAAACTTCCTTATGAATTATCACCAATGCTTTAAGACTACATGGTAATATTTGTGGTTCAATAATCTCCATGTCTAGACCATTCAGATATTTTTTAGTTTTAATTGATGCATCAAGCCAACAATCACATGTCTCATTATTTCCAACAAGAAATTTGATTTTTGCCAATATACTTTCAATGTTGATCTGTTTCAAGGCTCATTTTCCTAATTATTCAATCAAAACAATACATATGAATAATGATCAAGAATTTTGGTTAAAATCTTTTAAAGATTATTACACTGCAATAGGAATTGATTTAACATATTCAGTTCCATATGAACATGCTCAAAATGAATTGGCAGAGTCATTTATCAAATAGATACAATTTATTACAAGATTCTTGCTTCTTTATGCAAGTGTACCTCCATCTTTGTGGGGACATGCAATTCTCCATGCTACAAGTCTAATTTGACTTCCTTTTTCATCTGTAGAGATTGTTTATTCACAAAAACTTCTTTCGAGACGTACTCTCAATGGATCTCACATGTGTTTTTACTTGCTACATATAGGTTCCGATCCCAAAACCTCAACATTGTACTATTGAAGCTCATTGACAAGAAGACATTTATATTGATGTTGATTCTTCAAGCATCATTCATTACATCAATACATCCACTCCTACGCGATTTCGTATCCATTTTGATAAATACAGAATTGAGGAAGACATATTTCCATCTTTGATATGAGGAGTATTAATTTCAAAGACTTCAATAGGCCTTATATTGAAGGCACTTGAAACATTTACATTGAATTCTAATCGTAAAGTATCTTTTCTTGAAATTGAGGTTGCTAAAATTTAGCATTTGCAAAAGATTACAGATCAGACACTTGATGGATTCAATGATACAGTAAAAACTACCAAAATTCCATTGAATGAAGCTCAAAATGTTCTTGCTCACGTTTCAACACTAAACACTATTGTCACTCCAACTCTTTAAACAATGGACAAATGGACTTGTGGACCAGATAAACAACCACGCAAGCGCAAAGCAATGACTCATGCTACTAACCCATTTATATCTTCAACAACCACTGTCAACTTCATGGGATCACTCATATTAGACTATCCATCCACATCTGATACCATTAGCATTCTTAAGAAAACAGTTATTGTGCATGAGCATATAAAATTCAAGTAGAATAATGAATTATATATAATGTATTGCAATAATAGTGATATATGGAACAAAGTAATTGTTCAAATTAATGAATTATTTATTTGTGTGATTGTTGAACACCTTTCTTATGAGAAAAACAGGGTTGTTCCGATGGACAGTTCAACAACACGACGAACACAACGTGCAATATGTCAAGTAGATCCTCTTGTCCATCTAATAAAGTCAAATTTACCATTGACTTTTTTGAAAATTACCTCCATTTACCTAATCTTGCATGGATGCTATGTAACATTCGTGTGTCAAATTAGGAAGGTGACGTAAATGCACAATTGTAGGTATGCGCAACTGTATGTGTGAGATAGCGAGATGACTACGGATAGAATGACTTCAAGTAATGGCGACTTCAGGTACCTAAGGGGCAATTATAGGTCCCCTAGGGGTGACAACGGGTCCTGAAGGGGCATATGTGATGTCGAGAAGAGAGGCCTTGCCTTGAAAGAATGCGAGGCTTTTAACTGCAACTAAATGTGTTCCAAATAATGGAAAATCTCGTAGTCGTATAAAATCACAAACATAATAATAAACCTCTGGATAATGCCATATGAACCAAAATACCAACACATTTCCATACACCCTTTAAAAGATGTCATAGAGTCTCAATATACATCATGTGTGGTAAAAATAGTAGAAAAAAAGGCATATCCTTCATAAACTCCCCTTGAAGAAGTGTCTGATAGATCAATGAGTGCCACGTCCACTCTACAACTCCAAACTAAAATTGTAATATGTCTTTGAAAAGCTAACAAAAAGTTCTACAACCTCTCCAAAATTCATTAAAAACTAAGATACTGTTTGACTTTTATAGTCGGTCAAAGTTCACCCTTCCCAACTCAAAAGCAGCTCACCTATACTTCACTTTCAAGCCCATAACTTTCACATACTATCTCCAAATCAAGAAAATAAACCCATTTTGGAAAGCTAAAAAAAGTATCTACAAACTCCTTAAGTTTCAACCAAATCTAAAGTACTTCCCACTTTTCATAGCCTTTCAAAGTTCACACACTTGAAAACCCGAAAGTATCTCTTCACCCTTTCACTCTGAAGCTCATAATTTTCACATAATACCTCCAAATCAAGAAAATAAACCCATTTTGAAAAGCTAAAAGAAGTAACTACAAACTCCCTGAGTTTCACTAAAAAAAAGGTACTGTCCACTTTTTATAGTCTACCAAAGCTCACTCTCTTGAAAGTTTGAGGCAGCTCTACAACACTTCACTCCCAAACTCATAACTTACACATACTAACTCCAAATTTAATGAGTGATAGATTTTTGAAAACACAGAAACAAGATACATAAGCTCTTAAAATTTCATTACCAAACTCTCCATGTACAATGTGGCATGCCCTCTCAAAATCACAGGTCTCTCTAAGCAAACAAGGAGGAGGAAGTAGATGACCCTCCACTTCATCTACTACCTCAACCTCTATGCCATCCACCTAAGCTAGTGGATTTTGGCGACTAAGATGCCACATGGGCCATAATATCCCCATGGGCCACCTCCTATCCTCGATAAGTCTATCTACATCATCTACGTGGACTTCTAATCCATTAAAAAAATAAAAATAAAAAAAAGATAAAACAAGTTTTACCTTTTGTTTTTACAACTTCAAACAAAAAAACAAAAATAAAAATATATTCAAGTATAGTAATCAAAGAACTAAATGTTTGTCAAATAAAGTAAAAAAAAGAGTTCAAGAGGAGTATGACCCCATTTGTGTCTTGAGACTCTAGGAAAAAACCCTTCGATTTAACAAACAATTATATACTTTCCATAATGAACAAATTTACAATGCAATAGCGGATCCCTTAGAGGCGACTACAGGTCCTCCAGGGGTGAGTGTGGATCCTCAAGGGATGAATGTAAGTCCTCAAGGGACGATTGGAGGTCCCAAGAGGCAAGTGGAGGTTCCAAAGGGGCAATTGCATGTCCTCAAAGACAATTGTCCCTAAAGAGTGACCTTGGGTGTGAAAGGTGTGATTACATATCTCCTAGGGACTATCTCGGGTGTCAAAAAATGATGATAGCTCTTCAAGAGGTGACCACTAGTATCAAGGTATGATTGTAGATCTTTAAGGAGTGATTCTTCTATATATTTCTAGGGTATTTAGGGGATACCGTGGGTAGCAAAGTGGCCCAAGTATGATTGGAGGTGGCCAAAGGTGGTTGTAGGTAGTCTAAGATAATTGCAAATTAGTAAAGGGCAACTAAAAATTAAACAACAAAAAATTATAAGTACTAGGCAAAAGGCAACTATAGATAGACAAAAGGGCACTTGTAGATAAAGCATATATTTTTAGGACATATATAAAGGGAAGATTGTAAAAAAAAAATAAAACCAATCTCTTAAAAAGCAAAAATTGGAACAAATAAAAGAAAATGTTCTTTCCATCTTTTGTTCTTATTTTTAAATCAACATGATAAATATTATAGAATTAGGATGAATCTTTGCAAATGAAAAATTACAAATATTAATAAAAATGCATGTTTATTTAAATTTCTATTTTTTAATTTTAATTTCAAATATCTACAAGACAAGTAAGAAATGATTAGGATAAGTCTTTGAGATTCCAAAAAATAAATGGAGAGAAAAGTTCTTATTTAAATCTCTACTTGTTATTTTTTATCTATAAAATCAAAGTGATAAATAATTCATTATTAGGAAGAATTTTGGAGAATTGCCAAAAATAAATATGGAAATTTACTTAAGTCTCTACCCTTTGTTTATAGTTTTATTTACATCAGAGTGACAAATAATACATATGTGAGATAACTCTTTGGGAATTGTGAAAAGTAAATGGGAATGTTTGTACTAAAATGTCCACCCTTTATTTTTTTGTTTTGAAAATCAAAGTCACAAAGCATTCATGATTAAAAGGACTCTAGAAAAATTGCAAAAAATAAATAGGGAAGTTCTCACTTAAATATCCATGCTTTATTTTATATTTTAGATCAACATAATAAACAAAACACGAGTAGGGTGATCCTTATAACATTCAATAGCCTATGTGCCTACCACTTGTCCACTTAGGCACTTAGCTACTAAGGGATGTGAAATACTTCATACCATCTACTCTAAAGCCAAGGCACTAACAATGCATGCTACTCAATGGTATGCTTGAGATTTGCAAAAAAATAAAATGGATAAGTTCTTGTTTAAATTTCCACCTTTTCTTTTTAATTTTTAAATTAATGTGACAAATTATCCAATTTAGGGGGACTCTTTATAAATTACAAAACTTAATCAAAAAAGTTCTTTCTTAAATCTTCACCCTTTATTTATTTATTTATTTATTTTAAAAATGAACCAATTTCATTGAAAGGGGAAACCTTTTTTTTATAAAATTAAAGTAAAAAATAATTCATGATAAATAAGAATTGTGAAAAAAAGAAGTTCTTACTTAAATATCTACCTTTTTATTTTTTTTAATCTTAGATAAATTTGATAAATTTTAGATGAGACGGATGAATAGGATTAGGTTCTTTGAGATTTGCAAAAAATAATTGGATAATTTCTTATTTAAATCTCCAACCTTTATATTTGGTTTTTAGATGAGCACAAGAAGTAATTAAAAATTAGTAGAACTCTTTAAAATTGCAAAAACTTATTAATTCAATAGAAAAAAAGTCTGATTTAAATCTTCACCCTTTATCTATAAAATCTTGATTATAAGAAAGAGTCTTGGAGAATTACAAAAAATATAGAGGGAAGTTCTTACTTAAATCTCCATGCTTTATTTTTAATTTTCAAATGAATGTGACAAATGATACTCAAGTAGGATGAGTCTTTCAAAATTCTCAAAAATAAATAGAGAAGTTCTTGCTAAAATCTCAAATCCTAAGTTTTTAATTGTAAAAGCAAACGGACCAATAATTCATTACAAGGAAGAATCATTAAGAATTGCAAAAAAAGAATCAAAGAACTTATACTTAAACATCCATTCTATATTTTTTATTTTTTATTTTGTGTAACAAATAATACTTCATTAGGATAAGTTTTTAAAAATTGAAAATAGATTGGATATTTTCTTCCTTAAGTAGTTAAATTTCCACCAATTATTTTTTGATTTATAATATTTAAGTGATAAATAATTCATGACTAGAAAAAATTCTAGAAAATTGTGAAAATTAAGTAGGAAAGCTTTGATTCAAATCTTTTCCCTTTCTTTTTGGCTTATATAATAAAAGTGAAAAAAATTCATAATAAGGAGTCTTTAAGCATCCAAAAATGGGAAAATTCTTACTTGAATCTCCACCTATTCTTTTTTATTTACAGAATGAAAGTGACAAATAATTCATGATGAGCACATAAGGAGTCTTGAAGATTTGCAAAAAAGTAATAGGAAATCTTTTACATAAATCTTTGTCTTTTGTTTTTCGTTCTTTATTCTTAGAATCAACACAACAAATGATTCATGATGACAAACATTCTTTGAGAATAGCCAAAAAATGAAAGGGTTGGAAATGGTTTATTTTTTATTTCTAAATTAAAGCGACAAGTATTATATAAGTAGGATGATCTTTGGAGAATTGAAAAAACTAATGGGTAAATTTTCACTTAAGCATCAAAATTATTATATATTTTGAAAATATACAATATTATTATTATTAAATCAAAGTTATAAATAATTCATAATTAAGGCAACTCTTGGAAAATTGCAAAATTTAAAGGAGAAGTCATAACTTCAAATCACCACCATTTATTTTTAATTTTTAAATAAAAATCAAGAATAATAGATAAGTAGGATGAATCTTTGAAAATTGCAATAAATAATAGGACAAGTTCTTCTTCAAATCATCACCCTTTGTTTATTATATTTAAAATCAATGTCACAAATCATTGATGAATGATTAATTTAGAAGATTGGTCCTTCATTCCTTAAAAAGAATTTTGTCTTCTTCAAGAAATGAATGTTGCATGTAGGAGGGGCAACCTGAAGAGGATTAGTGAGTATAAAAGCGACTACGGAAGGGGCAACCACGGCTATAAGAAAGGTCATCTCCTTGAACCAAAAAATCTTTTTCGAAAGGAGAATATGGGTCCAAAGGTGACTTTGGGTGGAAGAAAGATCAACTTCTTAAGAAAATAATTTTCCATCCAAAGGGGCACAAGGTGCAAGGGTGATATTGAGTGGAAGAATGAACATTTCCTTGAACAAATAATTATTCTCCCAAATGGGTGCAAGGTCCAAGGGTGACTACGGGCAACTTCCCTAGAAAATCCTAGCATTTTGACATTGATTCAGAAGTGATTTAGAAAAAAGCAATGGTTTAAGAAATTGAGACTTGGAAAAGCCCTTCTCCCTTAGATTTCATTTCCACTCCTTGAATTCTCTTGGTCATGTATAATTCAACATGGTCATTTCCGAAATTAAAACTTGGAGGGATTGAGGGAACACATTTAAAGAACAACTTCCCAAGGGGGCAACGGCCCCAAAACATCATGGCATCATGGCATGGATTAGGAATTGATTTTCAAAAGAAAAATAGGTAATGGTTTAAGAAATGGAGACTTGGAAAAGCCCTTCTCCCCTCATTTCATTTCCCTTCCATCATAGCATTGTTGTCATGAATAGTTCACCCTATGATACGTTCAAATTATTTGAAAAATATTTGAAAATATAAATGAATATGAAATCTATTGAATATTTTAAAATTATGACATAGCATATTTACATAGTTCATGTCTTATTAGTACAATGTCTCTTTGTTTAAAAAATTTGATGACAAAATGTGAAAAGCAATATACAAGTATAGATGAATTTATCCCTTCCAAAAGCTTAAAATACATTAATCTTGGCATGGCATAGAACTAGAATATTTAAGGTTATATCTATAATAAATGCATTTTGGATTGTTAGGTCCTAGAGAGGATAAGGCTTATAGTTTAGGATTTGGAAAGATCTTTTATATTACCTTTAATTATCTCTAATAAAAATTTAGTATTAATATACTACTGCTTTACTATTAACTAACAACTAAAATTTATTAAAAGATCAATTATATTTAATGAATGATACAAAGAAGCTAGACAATATTAAATCAGGAGATGGTGTACATCTTCTTCTACTATCTTGATTCCTGGTCCAAGGTGACTTCGGGTTAGATGTGAGTTCAAGTCTTAGACGACCATGGGTGAAGACTGAACTAAACTTCTATTGTACCCTACTTCATTAAGATGTGGGGCAACTTCAGGTCATGGGCGACCGCGGGTGGAGGAAATGGCTATTAGTATTATGGTGTGCCAAATTCTTGAGGTAGAGGGCAAGTTCGGGTCTTGGGTGATTGTTGGTCTAAGGGACAACTTGAAGGTGGAGGAAAGGCCATTTTTCGAACCAACATTTTTTTTGAAAGAGGCGCATGCACAAACAAGGGCGACTTCAAATCTAAGAGGCAACTTCAAGTCTAAAGAAAAGCCATTTTGGAAACCAAAATTTTCTTTTCAAAGGGGTGCATACACAAACAAGGGCGACCACAGGTATAGGGTGACTTTGGGTTGAAGGAGCAACTTCGGGTCCAAAGAAAGGCCATTTTGGAAACCAAAACTTTCTTTTCAAAGGGGTGCGTGCATAAACAAAGGCGACCGCGGGTTTAGGACGACTTCGAGTCCAAAGAAAGGCCATTTTGGAAACCAAAACTTTCTCTCCCAAGGGGCAAATGCACAATCAAGTGCGACCGCAGGTCGGGAAGGCGACTTCAGGTCAAAAGGGTGACCTCAACATGGAAGAAAGGTCATTTTTTGAAGCAACAATTTTTTTTCCTTTCAAAAGGGTGCATGCACAAGGGCGACTTTGGGTCTTGGGCGACCTTAGGTATGAAGGTGACTTGAAGTGGAAGATTTTCTCTATTGAGGGCTCATATGGGTCATCAAACTAAAATCTAAAGAATCAACAGTCAATTAATTGTACAATTATGTAAGAAAATAGTTAAATGGTACTTTAGAGGTTACGTGAACTATTTTCATCATCTTTAAGGAATAGGTAGAAGAGAATATTGATGAGGTGACTTGGGTAGAAGAAATATTAAATTTCCTTCAAAAGATATTTTTTCTTCTTCATAAAGTGCATGTAGGTGGGACAACCATGTGAGTAGCACCTAGAGAAGGGGTTATATAAAGTAAACTAAGGACTAATCTTCTTCAAAATAAAACATAGAGATTAATTTAAATAGAACTCACTCATTCAGTTTTTGCAATTCTCAAAGAATTATCCAACTCATGTATTATTTGTCATGTAAATTATATAAATAAAGAAAATATAAGATAGAGATTTAAGTAAGAGTTTTTCTATTCATTCTTTTGAAATTCTTTATGATTCTTCCTAATCATAAATGATTTGTCTCTTTGAATGTAGAAATAAAAAATAAAGGGTGTTAATCTAGGTAAAAACCTCCCCTTTTAATTTTTGCAATTTTTCCCTTATCCTATTTATTAATTTTTTTGTCATGTTGATTGTAAAGGTAAATAATAATGGTTGGAGATTTAAATAGATACCTTTCATTTTATTTATTTTTCAATTCTCAAAGAATCATCCTACTCATATATTAATTGCTATGTTCATGGAAAAATCAAAACTAAACGGTGAAGGTTGAAGTAAGACCGCACCAATCCATTTTTATAATTCTCAAAGAATCATACTACTTATAATTTATTTGTTACTTTATTTTATAAAGAATAAAAAAAGGTAGAGATTTAATGAAAAAATATTCTATTTGATATTTGCATTCCTCAAAGAGTTCTAATACTTTGGAAGTTATTTGACACATTGATCTAAAAAGAAAAAGAGAAGGTGGAGATTGAAGTAAAAACTTCATTGTTTAGTTTTTGCATTTCTCAAACAGTCCTTTTAATCATAAAATATTTTCTCTTTCATTTTGTAAGCAAAAAATAAAGGGTGGAGATTGTAGTACAAACTCTTTTTTTATTTCTCCAAGACTCCTTATCATGATTGATATATTTGTCACTCTACTTTTTAAAATAAAAATTAATGGGTGGAAATGTGAGTAAGAACTTTCCTTTTTAGTCTTTGCAATTTTCATAGAATCCTCATCATGAATTATTTGTTACATTGAATTTAAAAGTGAAAAGTAAAGGGTAGAGATTTAAATAAGAACTCCCCTATTTGTTTTTTACAATTCTTCTAGAGTCCTTATGATCATAAAGTGTTTCATTTTGAGTATATAAATAAAAAATAAAGGGAGGAGATTTAAGTACAAACTTTCCTACTTATTTTTGGAAATTCTCAAAGTGTCACCCTAATAACAAATCATTTGCTATTTGGATTTTTAACATTTAGGGTGAAAATTTAAGTAAAAACTTACCCATTTGTATTTTGCAATTTTCAAAGAACCATCCTATTCATGAATTAGTTGTCAAGTTGATCTAAAAATGAAAACAAAATGGTAGAAAATTAAGTAAGACCTTTTATTATTTGCAATTCCTAAAAAGTCTTCCTAATTATGAGTAAATTTCTTCATTGATTTTAAATAAAAAAATAGTTGTGATATGAGAAAAAATTCTCTTTCTCATTTTGAACTATTCTTTAAGAGCCCTTACAATCATAAATCATTTATTATGTTGATGATACAAATGCTTGGAAAACAAAGGGTGGACATTTAAGTAAGAACATTTCCATTTCTATTTTGCAATTCATCTTGAAGACTATTAATCATGAATGATTTGTGATTTTGATTTTATAATTAAAAAAAATAGGTATAAATTTTGAGTGAAATCTCTCCATTTCTTTGGGGAATCTTCAAAAAGTCATTGTATCCATGTATTCTTTGTCATGTTGATCTGAGAATAAAAATGAAGGATGGTGAATTTAGAAGAAGTTATTCTTGTTAATTTTTTTCTTGTAATTCTGAAAGTTAGAGTCCTCTCAATTTTGAACAATTTGTCATATTGATTTTTAAAAAAAGAAAATAAATGGTGGAAATTTAACCCCTAAAGTTCCTTGACTATGTTAGTACCAAAAAACCTCAAAAACTGCCATTTCTAATACAAGTACCAAATTTTTGGAAAATATCGTTTTTGGACACATGTAACCATAGGATCTTGTAGTAAACAAGATTGAGAAGGTGTGGAAAAAATTTCAGAAAATTCCATCGTGTAGATTGCAAGATATTAGCATTTGAAGTGACAAAAATCATTTTTTGAGCCCTATGAAAAAAGGGCAGCTGCACTTCACAAGGTCACATCACTACAAGAAAACCAGTGTTTTATGACTATGAAAATATGACTAGAGATGACTGGCAACTACTCACAGTCATATTTTTGGAGCCTAAGACCTTGGAAAAGAATATGACTACAAATATGATAGTTAGTCATATTCTAGCGTGGTATTTTGAGGACGTATAGTATACGCCCATTGGGAACACCAAAATACTTCATAGGGAACGACAGGGAACATGTTTGGAGAACGTCTAGTCATATTTGGTAGTCATATTTTTACAACAATCATATTTGGCAGTCATATCTTCATGGTTGTGAATTTTTTCTCTTTTAGGGCAGCCCAAGGTAAATTTGGGTGGGAAACATGCTTGAAGAGGTCTTAGTCATATTTTTACTTTAGTCATATTTCGTAGTCATATTTTGCAGGCAATCATATTTTGTAGTCATATCTTTATGGTTGTGACTTTTTTTTTCTTTTAGGTTGGCCCAAGGTAAATTTGGGTGGGAAACATGCTTGGAGAGGTCCTAGTCATATTTTTGCTTTAGTCATATTTCATAGTCATATTTTGTAGGCAATCATATTTTGCAGTCATATCTTCATGGTTGTAACTTTTTTTTCTTTTAGGTTGGCCCAAGGTAAATTTGGGTGGGAAACATGCTTGGATAGGTCCTAGTCATATTTTTGCTTCAGTCATATTTCATAGTCATATTTTGCAGGCAATCATATTTTGTAGTCATATCTTTATGGTTGTGACTTTTCTTTTCTTTTAGGTTGGTCCAAGGTAAATTTGGGTGGGAAACATGCTTGGATAGGTCCTAGTCATATTTTTGCTTCAATCATATTTCATAGTCATATTTTTTTTTGTGTGTATGGGCAACCCAAGGAAGAGGCGAGCAATCTAAAATGGCCTTCTCATATTTTGGCCATAGGGACATCCCTTGGGGTGTACACATCACTTTTTTTTATTTCTATTAAAAAAAAAGATTATTTTTTGTTGTGTATTTTGTCTATAACAAAATTGGCATCCAATAAATTCAGGTGCCACATGTTCATATTTCAATTCATTAATTTATATTACTCATAGGTTTTACAAATGAATTACAAAAAAATAAATCAATTAATGGTAGGAGACAATAGATGGGTTCATATTCAAATCATCTCGTAGGAAGGGATTGGGGAGGGGTCTCCAAATGCATGTGAAACGTATTTTGATTTTAAGGTTCACATACACTTTTGGTGACAACGGCAGTCCTCAGAAGTAGTATTTCAAACATAGACTTTGTTATCATTACATAGAAGGTTTATTCTTTCATATACACATTAGGTCAAGAAAAGATGGTTAATCTTGTAAGAGAGTGCAATGGCAGCATTGGTGCTTGATGTATTATATGATAAATGCTATTCATTTCATTGACATTTTCCTACAAAGACCAACACGGTTACATGGTGTGTTTCTATGTGATGTGTTGAAGAGAATTTTATATACAAAATTCAAATTCAAACATGAAAGACAACTTCATTTACAACACTTGTATCCATGATTGGGGAATCAATCATAATCTGCATCAAAGTATTGTATGTCATTTGCTTCTATGTCATCATTCATCAAACATTGCAATGCAGTTGCAACTACATTGGGCTTTACTTCCACTGCATCGTACATGATGGGTGTCTTTGGTATGAGGTCTTCATGCAAGGTCATGGCTTCTAGTCCATGAAAATTAGTTGTCTTATCCAACACTAAAACAAAATGGATGTTTTATGACTCTGAAAATATGATTGAGGATGATTGGTGACTACTTGTAATATTTTTGGAGGCCAATACTTTGGAGAGAAATATGACTGCTACTTATATTTTGGCCTTATACATTGTGGGCTTATAGTATACATTTGTTTGGAACACCAAAATATTTTATAGGGCTTCATGGGGAACATGTTTGGGAACATATAGTCATATTTAATAGTCATATTTTGCAGTCATATTTCTATGATAGTCACATTTTTTTCCTTTAGGGCAGCCTGAAGAAATTTGGATGGGGAATATATTTGGAGAGTGCTAAGTCATACTTTCACTTTAGTCATATTTTGTAGATATATTTCTTTGGTAGTTATTTTTTATCCTTTGGAGGAAGCCTAAGGAAAAGGTGGGCAATCTAAGATGACTCTTTTATATTTTGCCCTTAGAGGTCATTCTTTGGAATTGAGGCATGACTTTGTTTAAAACCTATTAAAATAAATTATTTTCTTTTGTATAATGTGTCTATTAAAGAATTAATGTCCAAATAATTTAGGATGGCATATGTTTATATTTTTATTAATATATTTAAAAAATTTATAGAAATTAGAAAAAGAATAGAGAAAAATAAAGTAATTAATAATAGGAGATAATGAATTTATTTTTGAGGATTTAAGGGAAAATTAGAGAGGAATAAAAGCCTATAGACAGACCAAAGCACCAAGGTGGAACTAAGCCTGAGAACCCAAGATGAAAACCAGGCCTCCCTTGACCCAATATTGGAACTTGTCATGTGTTTGACTAATTATGCTAATTGATTGTGATGGTTAATACAAAACAAAACCTAATGCATTTAAACTGGTAATATAGATTGAAGGTTGTGGAGTTTAGAAAAAATACTTGAAACTTAGGAAAGATCTAATTCAAGGAAAAGAAAGAAGAATGTGAGCAAAATTCATACCCAAGTGGTCATGAAGCAAAAATAAGCAAGGAGTGCGATTTGTGTTGAGAGTCTCTAAGTGTTTGAAGAAGAAGTGTAGGTTCCAAGTTACTACTGGAAACTTTGGACATGGTTAGGAGATTAATATGACCCCCTTATAGGGATTTGACTTTGAATTATACAGAGATTGTTGATTACAATACACATAGTTGATCAAATGAAGTTTCAAAGTCTTAAGTAGATATTTAGTTAGCAGTTATGAAGTTGATGTCATTACAATTGTTTGATTCCTAAAGTAATTAGAAATCAGTTAGTAGTAATAGAAGTTAAAGATTGCAATTCTAAACTATCCCCAAAAATAAAGGAAAAAAAAAATATTGAAAACAATATAGAGAAAGTAAAGAGAGAAAGGTAGAAAGAAATAGGTTGAAAGAAAAGAATTAGATCATATATCTAATTTATACCTCCTATTGTAAAAATTGTTATTTAAGTTATATACAAAAACACAATAAATGCAATAAAAATGGATTAAAGTAGACCTCATGATACAATTACAATATACCTGTTGAATTGTTGGAGAATGGGGATGTGGTGGAAACAAATTCCAAAGCATGTCCTTAAATTTGGCATTTAGTTTTTTCTCTTCTTATAGAAACTATATTTGCGCTACAAATTAGAGGTTTAGGTCAAACCTCTAAGAATTTATTAAATCCAAATTTGAATTCAAGATCACTTAGTTAATTTGTAGAAAATTCTAGTAACATATCACACTTTAAAAAATAGATAAAAATTATGGAAGATAGAGAACAATGAAATTGAATATTCTATAGTATTAGTTTTAGATAAAAAAATACGAAAGTTCATCCAATTCAAGTCAAATAGGGAACTTGAAATGTAGTGACATTTAGAATCCAATTTTGAAATTAAAAATGAATTTAGACTTATAGGCTAAAATAAAGTGTTGGATGAAATCTTAAAGGATGAATTAGAGACAAACCTTTATCTATTTATATTTTTTTTGTTATTGGGCTTCAAATTTCCTAAGTTAGATATTTAAGTATTGTTCAATGGGCGTTTTAAGCAGTGAACAATTTTTTTTTCTAATGATAAACTATAAATGGTTCACATCTAAACTAAAACAAACACAAATTATAAAAATTAGAAGTTTTAATTGATTTTGACCAATCTAGGTCAAAATTTTAGACCTACAAATATCAAGGATATAAATAAAATACTCACATATATCATGTATTGAAGTTTGTTTCTTTCTTAAAAAGGTTCTCTGCAATGTTATGTAAGTCATATTTATAGAGGGACTTTAAAGGGCCATATAGAAGTCACAAAATTATTCATATGAAGATTGAGGCTCACTACAATACACGTGCTTGTATTGCAATTAAAAAATGGTTGTTTAAATGTTCTTTGAAGGATATAGATTATAAAAATATAATCCTTTTTTCTACTTCAAAGATACTTTTAAATAGTGTTTCTATCAAATATTTTTACTCTTATATACTTAGTGTATAGACATAGATACTTTGATTGATGTAAGGCATTTGCTAAGTTGTCTTTTTTTGCCATTAAAAAGGTGTTGAAGGCCTTGCAATTTTCTTTTAGACATTTTGTAGAAATGTATTGCAACATATATCCACTTTGAAGCAAATTTTGTTGTTAAAATAGCTTAGTTGCTTAGTATAGTCAGATTTAGTAAGTCGCATGACTACGTGAAGTCACGTTACTAAAGCAAGTCATGTGCATGATTAGGGTAAGTCACATGACTAGAGTTTGAAAACCCTAGACGCCACTTTTATGTAGCCACCATTGATTTAGGGTTTTGAAACCCTAGCTGCCGTTTCTTCTTTTTTTTTTTTTTTTTTTTTTCTTTGTTTTTAGTTGCCTCTTAGGTTTTGCCTCTTGTTGTTTTGTAGCTTTGACTTCTTCTTTCTTATTAGTTCTTACTTTTTGTTGCTTCTTAGTTCTTGATTCTTGCTTCTAGTTTCTTCTTATTACCTTTTAATTCTTACTTTCTAATTCTTAAATCTTGCTTGTAGTTTTTGTTTGTTACGTTTTAATTCTTGCTTCCTAGTTCTTGATTCTTGTTTCTAGTCTTTTCTTTCTACCTCTTAATTCTTGTTTCCTAATTCTTGCCTCTTCTTGCTTCTTAGTTTTTGCTTCTTGTTTCTAATTTCCTCTTGTTATGTCTTAATTCTTGTTTCCTAATTCTTGCCTCTTCTTGCTTCTTAGTTTTTGTTTCTTGCTTCTAGTTTCCTCTTGTTATGTCTTAATTCTTGTTTCCTAATTCTTGCCTCTTCTTGCTTCTTAATTCTTGCTTTTAATCTCTTCTTGATGCATTTTAACTTGTATTTCTTATTGCCTTTCAATTCTTGTTTTTCTTGTTATTTGTTGCATTTTATTGCATCTTAACTTTTCTCTCTTGTTGTTACTTGTTGCATCTTGATTTGTTTTTTCTTGATATTTATAGCATCTTAAATTGTATTTCTTGTTGCTTCTTATTGCATCTTAATTCTTACTTCTTGTTTCTTTTGTTACATCTTACTTCTTGCTTATTATTACCTCTTAACACTTGTTGCCTTCTAGTTTTTGTTCTTTTTATTACTATTGTTGTTCTTTCCTCTTATTTTCTTGTGTTTTTAGAGATATAGTGATTATGGATTCTTCTTACTTTAAACTTGTGCTTCACATTTTATGTTGATTTAAATCTTTGAAGATTGAGCTATATTGTTCATTTACTAAAAATTAAACTCTTTCATTTCATGTGTAGGCACTTAAAGCTGGACTAAAGTTATTGGAGGCTATTTACAACACTACAAAGATAACTTCTTTACATTTTTGTAAGGAATTACAAGTCCTAGAGTGTGTAGGAATATATATTTCTAGATTGTCATTGTGATATGTTTTTTGTTAGTGACTAATAAATGTCATTGAAAAGAGTCACATTTTTTTCTTGCATTTTCTCTCTTCAATATGATTATCTTTGTGCATCTCAAAAATCATATTTACTCATTTTTTATTGTATGTAGTCATTTATACAACTACTAAACCATATTGATGCACGATTGCAACGCCTCATGTCAATTTAGAATGTATGGAAAATGTGATTACAATTTATGACAAAAGTTACTATAAACCTCAAATCACCTAGTTACAAATATCACTTGTTTGAGTCATATTTTATAATATATCTTAATCAAAATATGACTTGTTGTAGTTATATAATGCTCACAATCATGCCAATAATATAACTCTACACTTTTAAAAATATAACTACATTCAATCATAAAATTACTAGTAACATTCCATATGAACTACTACATAGCCAAAAATATGACTTACATCAGTCATATTTCACATCAATAAAAAAAAACCCTCATGAAGGTCATATTCCACATCAATGAAAAATATGATCCACTAGAGTCATTTTCTACATCAACATGCAAAGAATATGACCCATGAGAGTCATTTTTTACATTGACAAAAAATATGACTCACAAAAATCATATTTCACATCATCCCAAAATATGACTACAAAAAGTCATATGCCTCATCCACCAAAATGTGACTCACCATAGTCATACTCCACATCCGCCAAAATATGACTCATCATAGTCATGCTCCACATCCGCCAAAATATGACTCACCATAGTCATAGTCCACGTCCGCCACAATATGACTCACCATAGTTATACTCCACATCCGCCAAAATTTGACTCACCGTAGTCATAGTCCACGTCAGCTTAAAATATGACTACAAGTAGTCATATGCCACGTAGACTTTTTTTCCTTGCCTAGGCAGGTCAAGAGAAAGTCAAGTCTCCAAGAATAGTCAACGTATACGCCACATTGGCAAAATATGGCTAATTATACCCCCAAAATACGATGACTACAAATATGACTCATGTCCAAAGCGACTAGTCGGTAATGACTAGACCCAATCATGTTGCACGTCATCTACAGTAATTCCTGCATGAGTCATATTTTCAAATTTTTTGACTCACTGCAGTCATTTTTTGCAGTTATAAAACATCCATTTTGTTGTAGTGCATTTGTATGAAAAAATGTCCAAAATGGTGGTGCTTCTTTGGATCCATTCTTCAAGGCAAGTTGGCTACATGCTTGAAAATTTTTAGATCATTTAGAATTGTTGGAATTGAAAAATCCCAATCCCAATGGTTGGAATGTTGTAATAAACAATCTACATCTAATGATTTTATTTATTTCAAAAAATATGGAAAATTGAGTTAAATAATGGTCTTCAACGTTTATTTTAGAGTAGAGAATCCATACTTGCCCGCAAACTACAAGATCTCATAACTTTTGACTCATTGATCAAAATAGAATGATTCAAAGCTTTCTATATTTATTTAAATCTAAAAAAACAATTTTAAATTTTTCTTTTTGATAAAAATGATTTTTTCAAATCTGCCCAGATTGCCCGAGTTGAGAAACAAACTACATATTAGGCTATAACTTTTGACTCATATTTCCAAATGCCCTGAAATTTAGTGCACATGAAAGATATTCCTTGTCCACACCTTCTACTAAAGTTTGGGCCAAAAACATGGAAATCTCTAGTCACACATACCTGCCCAAAAAAGTTATGTTGCTAAAAAATACACCTTGGTCCTTTAGGGGTTAAGTAACAAACTTTCCTATTCATTTTTCACAATTCTCAAAGAATAATTCTAAGTCTTAGTCACATATTCTTTGTCACTTTGATTTTAAAATAAAAAATATGGTGGAGATTGAACTATTGAAGTAAGAACATGCTCAATTATATTTTGCAATTCACAAAAAATCATCCCTCTCATGTGTTATTTGTCACATTGATTTAAAAATAAAAGGTAAAGGGTGAATATTTAAATAGAAACCTTCCTATTTATTTCTTGAAATTTTTGTAAGCTTCTTCTAATTATAAATAATTTTCCACTTTGATTTTATAAATGCAAAGTAAATGTTGATGATTTAAGCAAGAACTTTTAATTTTAATTTTTGCAATTTTCAATTACTTGTCAAGTCAATTTTGAAATTAAAAATGAAGTGTAGGGATTGAAGTAAGAATGTACTAATTTAGTTTTTGTAATATTCAAAGAATCATCTTACTCATGTAGTCATGTATTATTTGTCACATTGATTTCATGATAAAAATAAAGGGTGGAGATTTAAATAAGTTTAGACCTTTTGATTTATTTTTCACAATTATTCACAATTCTTCCTAATCATGAACTATTTGTCACTTTGATTCTATAAGTAGTAAATAGTATACAATGAATGAAAGTTTTAGGTGCCAGATCTCCTCCATTTATTTTTTGAAATCTTTCTAGAATCATTGTATTCATACATTAATGGTCACATTGATTTTAAAATAAAAATAAAAGGTGAAAAATTAATTAAAAACTTTTTCATGTAATTTTTGAAATTTTTAAAAAGTCCTTTTAATTTGAATAATTTTTCATATTAATTTTAAAAACAAAGAATAAAAGTTAGAGATTTCAATAAAACTTCCCTATTTTTTTGGCAATTTTCAATTAAGAATCCTACTCATATATTATTTCCCAGTTCAATCTAAAAATAAAATTTACATGGGAGGAATTGAAGTAAGATTGTATATCTAATTTATGTTTTGCTATTCACAAAGAATCATCTTTCTCATGTATTATTTGTCACGTGATTTAAAAATTAAGAAATACAAGGTGGATATTTAAATAAGAACTTTCCTATTTATTTATTTCAATTTTTCTATATTCCTTCTAATCATGAATTATTTTTAAAATTTGACTTTATAAATAAAAACTAACAAGTAGAGATTTAATTTAAAGCTTCCTCAATTATTTTTTGTAATTCTCAATGACTCATTCAATTTAAGTAATATTTGTTACATTGATTTAAAAATTCAAAATAAAGGATGGAGAATTAAGTAAAAATTCAAACTCTTCATTTTTGCAATTCTCCAAAAGTCTTCCTAATTATGATTTATTTTCTATGTTGATTTTATCAATAAAAATTAAAGATTTAAATAAAGACTTCACTTTCTATGTTTTGCAATTCTCAAACCTTCTTTGTAATCATGTATTATTTTTTACTTTCATATTTACTTTCATATTTAAATCAATAAATAAAAGACAAAAATTTAATAGGTACTAGCTTTCCTTTACATTATTTGCAATTTGCAAAGATTCATTCAAAATGAATCAAGGTCTTACTTGATTTTTGCAATTTTTGCCGTTTCAAAAGAGATTGAATTTGAAGAAGATCAAATATGAAACAATTGGATTTGAAAGAAATTGGATTTTTTTCTTCCTACAATTGTCCCTTCATCCACCTATGGTTGTCCACTTCTAAGTCACCCCTTCACAAAATTATGATTTTCCTTACCTGAAGTCACCCTTTCCTACCCGAAGTCGCCCTTTCCTACTTGAAGTCATCCTTTTCCTATTTGAAGTCACCCTTTCGTCACCTGCACTCTGCACTTGCCCTTTTTAGACCCGTAGTCACCCTCTTTCTACTTGAAGTTGTCTCGCCTCTTCTCACCCGCAATTGCCCTTTCTTCACCCACACTCACCCTTTTTAGATAAGTAGTCGCCTTCTTTCCACTTGAAGTTGCCTATTCTCACCCACAGTACTCAAAGTCGCCCCTATCCGTTGTCACCCTTTTTTCACCCACATGTGCCCCCACCGCAACCGCCCTTTTTTCCACCCACATGCACCCATGTTGACGTGGACCTGACTTTCCACGTCACTCTTCAAAGGTAGCCATGTAGGACGAATTTTTTTACCGAGGGGTGAAAAAATTCAAGACCCTAATTCCTTATTCATCAAATTTGTCTTGTATATATGACACTCATCTTATACTACATGTGACACCAAATGAATAACTCGACACCCAAACCCCAAAACATATTCGATAGAACAACCCTGGAGAAAGATGATTCCGAACCAAATTCTATTGAGAAGCGATGTGTCGCTTTGAGTGGCTAAAGTGGAAAGTTGCTATTAAAGAGGAGTACGCCTCTTTACGTAAGAGACAAGTCTTTGGACCTATTATAAATAATCTCACTTCTCGACCTTTTGGATACAAGTTGGTATTTGTGCTTAAACCTAATGACAACGATTAGATTATCTATTACAAAGTCCGCTTGGTTGCTCAAGGTTTCACACAAAAATTTGGTATTGATTATGATTCCACATACATGACAAAAAATTTGGGCCCTCCAAAAGATCGCATAAGGGCTCTAAGTATTGTCTTCAGAGCTAGAAATGCACTACTACTATTGGATGTTGGATTCAGAAAATTAGTAAAATAATTTTGGAGGAAATATGAAAAATTTGCTCATGGAGACAAAAGTGGAGCCATCGGTCAAAATTGGTGTCTTTATCGGAGCATCCAAGTCACTTCTTGCATCTAAGAGACCCCAGAAAATGAGCGCTTAAATCACAATAGGCTTTGGCAAATGATGTGTTGGCACCAACATGAGGATTAAAACTTCTTTAAATAATGGGGGGCCCGCATTAAAAAATAGAAGATAAGGAAGGACAAGAGCTTTTCGATGAGTGCATGGGCCAATGGAATCATAGGAGGACTAGTGCAAACTAAAATATTATAAAATGTTGTTGGTACCATGACTATAGTGGAAATAAACTATTCAGAGGTGATGGTACCACCATACCCCGTTTGGTACCATCTAACTTCCCCCAAATGTCATTGGATCTTCCATGTTTCTGATGTTTTCTCCATTTGGTACAAGGGGTGCTACAAAGGTTCTTTCACTCTACATGCAAGTATATAAAAATAAAAATAAAATTGTAGGCTGTTGTAGTATATTTTCTAGAATCTAATCTTATGCAACTAAACCCGAGTTCGAACACCAAGGAATGAACTATGTAAGGCTAGCGTAGTGTATTCAAAAGTCACAATGAACTAGTTTATTAGTTAAAAGGTTTATTCACCTTTATTCTTACTAAAACCCCAAGGTATCACTCAAGCTGTCCATTAGTAGATGCTATTGACTGATGTATGCAGTCACAGTCCTGTCTAGTGTGCTACTGGTTCGTGACAATAGTTCTAGGACAATAGTTCAATGTGGACTGACTTGTGATGAATGTGTGTACAATGCAGGACTTTTGGACTTTATAAGTAATAGTATTTGTATTTAGTAAGCAAATTAAGGTTAAGGGTCTTAGTACAACTTACAATAGTTAGCACACTACAATCAAGGACAACACGACCAAACACGTGCAAATTAGTATGCACTAATACCTACAATACCCAAAATCCAAACTTACAACATGTATATGTAGTTTCAATACATCACTCTAATAACATTAATGCAAAACAAATAACAAAACCCTAACTTTAATTCTAACTCTCAAAGGGTTCAATTCCAAACTAGAGGTATGGTCAAATGGCCGTTTGAAAATTTTTGACCTTTATTTTAATTTGTTTTTCTTTTGTTGGTCAAATAATTAATCAAAACACCAAAGTTTTATACTTTTATATCCCATAACCGTGGTATCCGGTTTGATACCCGGCTAGACCCACGTCTGAAGCCCTTTACTCGTACACCAGTCGATACCCCGCTCGATACTATGGCCGCGTTACCCGTGGGTTACCCGACAGTTCTCAACTGTCAGTTCCGACGAGTTCCAGCGCCCGTCCTTGTCTGGTTCATCGCCGCTCGTTTGGACTTCGGTGCCTGTTTGCACCTGCTCAACGTTGCGGCTGCTTCGGCGCTGAGACTTCTTCGGTGACGTAATTTTTTGATCAATTTTCAATGAATTTGCAATTCTGTTGCCTCAGTAATCTCGTGTAATCCCACAAATTTCCCAATTGCGTTCAATTTTCAAGCATTGACCTCACCAAGTACCCGAATCCCTAATCCATTCACAGCCAAATTTCAGGAGGATTCTTCTGTCTCTCATCACTCTCTGATCAATCGGTATTGACAATCACTCAGATGATCCCAATTCAATTTCGTAAGGCCAATTCGGTGACACTCCAGTTCATCAATTTTACATCCAAACTCATTCAACAGTTGCCTCACCGCAATTTGGGTTCACAGCAATTTGGGATCTGCTCCGCTTTGTAGTTGGTCGCTCAAATTTGAGTGCCACTCCTCCACTACTAAAATTGCTTGTGTCTTCGACCCAGCGATCATCACCCTCATCGTGATCAACCTGCTACGTCTTTGATTGGCGCACTTGATCAACCCCGCACACAAGCTTGCCGAAATCTCTCCATTGCAATTCCACAATTAGACCACCGAATTCTCCGAGACCTCTCTTCCAGATCCAAATTTTACAAAAAGTATTGTCAAGACAAAAATCCAGAACCAATTCCCGAGCCAAATTCGGTAAACCTACAATCTCAATTAACCACAGCGTGAAACAATCACAAATCACAATTCAAGTTTGAAATACAATTGCATTTTCACGTAAACTCAATGTATATTGCAATTACAAAGTTTACAAAGACACATGCAAGAATTTTTGCATTGGTTTTCACTATTTTGCACTATTTTACACTTTTCTGCACGGTATGAGAATGAGAGAAGAAAAACAATTAAAAGGCAAAAAGGAGGGGGTGATCGAAAACGATGGAAAGTTGTAGCACAACATTCCGCGTTCACAGCTTTCCAAATCCTCCTTTTCTCTTTCTTCTTCTTTATTATATTTTTTCTTTATCTTTATCTTTTGCCTTTTGCTTTAATCTTGACTTTTCCCCTCTTTGACTATTATACTAATTATAAACTAAAATGTCTTTGAACTTTTCCAAACTTTTAATAAAAACATAATACTTTTTATACGAAATACTAGTTATGAAGTAAAATAATGTGTATAAAGTCTTTAAAAATCGAAAAAGTACTACAAAAGTCTGAAGCACTAGACTACAGCTGTCCGAACGGCCCTTTGGAGGGCTGGAATTTTGGTAATGCTCACCAGTTATTGATTCTATTATTTTCCGATATCTTCTTGGAATGGTAGTACATGCCATTCTTGAGATGTGACTTATGGATGTAGTAACTCCTTATTTATATGGATCACTTAATAAGAGCATCCTCAGTCCACACACTGTAAACGCTCCTGGCAGTGGCGTTTGTAGGGAGCCCTGCGAACTAGTGGGTGGAAGAGGCAGGAGGGGGGTCCAGTGCGACGCTCGCCGACCGGTCCCCACAACGGGATTCAGGTGCCATGTAGGCAGACTCGTATTTCGTAAGCAGCCAGGTGGCTCGTGGGACCTGATGAACGGGCAAGCCACCGATTAGGGTAGTCTATCGAGCTCCAAGAGCGTGAGGAGGAGCAGACACTTCCTCCAAGTTATTTTTTTCTTTCATAGTTGGTTCCCTTTGCGTTGTAGTTGTAATTCTCACAGTAGTGGGTATGGAGGCATGGAGGAAGGAGGTCTAGGGGTCTATTGACAGGGCATTACAAAGTGATGAAGATGAAGAAGAGTATGAGGAGGGATTTTTCTCAGCTATGGTTGGAGCAGTTGTGGATGAGGTGGAAGGTGAGGCGTGGGTGAGACGGAAGCCTGGTGGGAGTACAATTGGGAGGCAGAACAATTTTCGTGATAGGGAAGCATACCATCACCTCTTGTATAAGGATTGCTTTGCAGAGAATCCCACATATGGCCCTATTAAATTCCGTAGGAGATTTAGAATGAGAAGGGAATTGTTCGTTTCCATTATGGATGCAGTGGCGACATTTGATCCATGGTTTGTCCAAGGTGTTGATGCAGTTGGTAGGATGGGTTTGAGCACATTGCAAAAATGCACCACAACAATTAGGATGCTTGCGTATGGACTGCCTGCAGACGCGTGCAATGACTATTGTAGATTGGGGGAGTCTATAGCCTCTGAGAGCATGAAACGGTTTGTGAAGGCAGTGCGGGGATGTTTTGAGTCCACTTACTTGAGGTAGCCTACACGTCAAGATTTTGAGCACCAAATGGCCATCAATGAAGCCCGAGGCTTTCCTGGGAGGTTTGGTAGTATTGACTGTATGCATTGGATTTGGAAGAATTGCCCAGTTGCGTGGCAAGGACAATTCCAGGACAAGGACAAGAACCGCTCTATTATCCTCAAGGCCATAGCGGATCAAAGCTTGTGGATATGGCATGCATTCTTTGGACTCCCCGGGGGAAATAATGATATCAATGTTCTAGATAGATCACCACTTGTTTCCAACATGCTTCGAGGAGAAGGCCATGATCTCAGCTTCCATGTAATTGGACATGTCTATCCTTGATTCTACCTTCTTGCAGATGGTATTTACTTGTCGTGGGCGTGCTTTGTGCAACCTATCCATGAGCCAATTGGAGAGATGAAAGAGCACTACACTAAGTGCCAAGAATCCGCCCGAAAGGATGTCGAGCGTGCCTTTGGAGTATTGCAAGCGAGGTTTGAGATTCTGAAAAACCTAGTCCGGCAATGGGATCTTGGCACAATTGAAGACATCATGTTGGCATGTATAATCTTGCACAACATGATCATAGAAGATGAGCAAGGATTGTCACTAGAGCAGTTTGTAGATTGGGGTCTTCCGGTTGAGCATGTGAGGCATCCGCTATCATTTAGAGAGTTACAATCAGGCACTAGGGACCTTGAGAATGTTGAGGCACACTTTGCTTTGCACAACGATCTCATGGAACACTTGTGGAGGGTGAAAGGAGGGCTGCAGATGTAGTTTTACAAGGAGGGCTGCAAGTTTAGATTCAAAGAATAGGAGACTCTTTATTGT
This sequence comes from Straminergon stramineum, assembly GCA_963920665.1. Lineage (NCBI taxonomy): Eukaryota > Viridiplantae > Streptophyta > Bryopsida > Hypnales > Calliergonaceae > Straminergon > Straminergon stramineum. Next base: position 15,531,301 of record OY987264.1, on the reverse strand, counting down.
CAATAGAATTGGGCATTGAGATTAAGACCAGGGCCCCCATTTCTGTAACCAATCATGTGATTCTTAGTAAAGGCACCTTGAATTGGACTTAAGCCTGCACTATGCAAACCAAACATAACATTTGTATGTCCAAATGCACTAGGCGCAGAGCACACATATTCAGGTTGTGGCACTTCTACACTTAAACCTGCTCTAAAATTCCTACACTGACTTGGACCTGCGAGTCTTGCGTCTTGGCTGCCTTTGAAACTCGGATCGGGTTGTGACTCCCCGACAGTTGGTTGGGTGTCCGGGATAGCCTCCGTGTCCTCCCAATTTGAGTCCTCTTGGTCTCCTGCATATTCAACCCATCAATCCATCAATCCATTACTCAACCCACATTCAACTTCAACCCAACACCCTAATCCCAGCACTTCAACCCTACAGCCATAGTAATTCAACTTCAACTGCAGCCACATTCAACCCACAGCCATTCCAGAAATCCACCCTAAACCCCTAATCCCAAAAATCCTAGCATTTACAGCAATCCCACCAATCCCACCAATTTTAGCAATTTCAGCAATCCCACCAATCCCAGCATTCACAGCAATCCCACCAATCCCACCAATTTCAGCAATTTCAGCAATCCCAACAATCCCAACAATTTCAACAATTTCAGCAATCCCAACAATCCCAACAATTTCAACAATTTCAGCAATCCCAACATTCACAGCAATTTCAACAATCCCAACAATCCCAGCAATCCTAGCATTCACAGCAATCCCAACAATCCCAGCAATCCCCTAACCCACCCCCTAATCCCAACAATCTGAACCCCAGGGTTTAGGCATTTACCTGTGAATTCGAGAGGAATGTCCCTCGCACCTGTAGCGGCAAATTCTGGGATGGTCGGTGAGGGTGCCAATGGTGGTGTAGGCATAACCACAGGCATCACAGGGGCTGCGACGCGATTCCTTACGGGGGGCTCATCTAGGTTGCGCTCCTTCAGGAGCTTGGCGTGGTCAATTTCCTCCAGCTCTGCTTGACACCGCTCTCGCTGCATGCGCCGCTCCAGTCGGTGAATCTCCTCCTGGCGACAGAGTGTGAAGTATTTTTTTGCCTCCTCTGTCATGCCGTCTTCCAACGGCATGGTGAAGAGGGACATTGCACATTGGTCCTGGATGGCATTGGCCTTGTGGAGGCTCGCTTCAGCCATGGTCTCTATAGCACGCGCTTGGGAATGAAGAATCCACTGCCGCTTCTTCTACGCCACTACATCTGCCTTCACTGCCTTCGAACCTTGCGGCCTAGTGGGTCTGGGGGGAAACCCTGTGGGACTTATCATTGCAACCTCCTCCTCTAAAGCACTACCTTCGTCATCCATGGCAACCTCTGGGGCAATTGTCGGAGGCGACTTGCGCTTGCCCATGCCTACACCTCTCGGGTTGAGGTCCGCGACAGCTGATCGCCGTTGCACGTCCACTGGCGAATCCCACCACCTCGGTACATCCTTCAAAACCTGTCAACAATGCAAGTAAACAAAAGCTTGCTGCTTGGGATGCCTATCTCGATAAAACTGGAGTGTTTTCTCAACTACATCGTCAAGGGACGTGTCAGACTCTCTACAATCAAACACTTGCTTGTATGCCCCACAAAATTTGCCCACGTCGTGCTTAATGTGACCCCATTTTGTCTCTAGCGACCTAGCTGGTCGCACAGGATTTGAGCGTGGTTTGCTCTGATTGAAATGAGCAGTGATGCGATCCCAAAACGCAGAATTGCGTTGACCATTGCCACAAATTGGGTCCTGCAAAACAGCAAGAAAACTCCTACACAAGCTTCTCTCCTCCTCGACACTGAAATTTTTGCCCTTGCATGTTTTTCCCGCAGGAACGTGTGCCATGGTGGCCTCTGCCAGTACCACTACCAGGAGGACAGTTTCTCACGTCAAAGCCAGGAAAAGTGCCGAGAGTGGGAGGTCATTTGACGGGACCCGCATAATAACGGGACAGGTAGCAAGGGCATTGGCCCAAACCCCGGGCTCCCAGGCTGTTAAGTTACCGTTGCCGTGAGTTAGGTTGTGTGGGCTGAGGATGCTCTTAATGCTCATATTTATATGAAAGTCCCGCCTAGTCTTGAAACCACAAGTCCAACTGTACCAATTCCCAATAAACATTGTGGTGTTAAATTACAACGGACATTGTATGGTCTTAAACAATCTCATTGGATACATGTGGTATCAACAACTACGAGATTTTCTTATTCAACATCACTTTATAAATGATCCATCACTTCTATGTCTTTTTATCAAACAAGACATGCATGGATTTGTCATCATTTCAATATACGTTGATGATTTGAATCTTGCAGGTATTACATCTGTCTGTATTGCAACTACTCAACTTCTTACTCATGAATTTGAGATGAAATTACTTGGCAAAACTACCTTTTGCATTGGTCTACAAGTTCTTCACTTGAAAGATGGTAGTATTTTTCTTTCACAAATGACATCTATTATGTTGAATCTTTTCAAGATTCAATATAATAGATGTCTATCCACTTTCTATACCTATGGTTGGTCATAGCAACAAAGGGGATGATTCTTATCGCCCTTGTGAAGAGGAGAAGGAACCATTTAGTGAACAATATCCATACCTCGCTAAGGTCAAAGAACATTTATATCTAGTTACATCTACAAAGCTTGACATTGCATTTGTAGTTAGTGCCCTTACGAGGTATAGTACTCGTCCCACACAATGACATTGGAACAACATCAAACACCTTCTTCGTTACTTGAAAGGAGCTGAAGATTTGGTATTACATTATACTCGATCAACAAATTCCACAATGATCATATATATTAATGTTGGCTATAGATCTCACCCTGCAACATCTAAGTCTCAAACAGGCTATGTTTTCTTACGACATGAAGCTGCAATATCTTGGAAATCAGTAAAACAAACAATAACTACAACATCATCTAATTATGTACAAATTATTGCTTTGTAGTTTGCATGAAGCATCTCAAAAATGTATCTGATTGAGATCAAGGGATAAATTTATTCGAACAAACTGTGGATTGTCATATGATGATTCTCCAACTACCTTATATGAAGATAATAGTGTTTGTGTTGCATAAATGCAAGTGAATTTTATCAAAGGAGACCGAACTAAACACATTGATCCAAAATATTTTAGTTTTACCCATGACTTACTTACAAACCAAGCACTTGAAATTAAGAAAATGATATCAACAAATAATCTTGTTGATCTTTTTACCAAGGCTCTTCCTTTATGTATCTATCGTCGATTTGTTCATGGCATTGGTATGTGACAATTCAATATTGTGAAGCAAGAGATTCAATAGATTTTTACTATGCAAATTGTAAAAGCCATTTGATATCTTTCTTTGGATTTTTCCCATTGGGTTTTACCAAGAGAATAGATTGATAAAGGTTTTGTACTCTTTTTCCTTCATCTGTGGTTTTGTCCTTTACTATAAATAAGGTTTTTTCAAATAAGGTTTTAATGAGGCATCAATTGCAATCTTACTAGATCACAAAATTTATCACATAGGATACTACATAAAAAAAAGATTGGATTATGGTGAGAACCACAATTTAGTAATCAATGTTGGAGCCTGTTAACGATCTTGAAGTGTACTACATCTTGTCACAGCTGAAGGGTAGAATAGCGGGTCAACTGTATATTCCTGCCTCACTTGCATGCCAAGCCGCATGTTACTCAAACCAATCAACAAGGCGGACAAGTTTCAAACCCCGGACAAGTCGGTTAACCACCAACGTACCAACTAGTTGATTAAGTCTACAACTTGGTAACCAAATTCAACATTTAGTCGATTTTATCACTTTTTAGACCAATTCAATTCAATTTTCATATTTTTTTTATATTCTTACTATGTCAAGCGAGGAGGAGTATTAAGAAATAATATTATCTTGAGGTGCTCTCCTAGTCATCTTAGTCAACTAGGATTAGGGATGATAGTCCCATAGACCAATAGGAGAAGATAACTATTCATCTTCTCTCTCCCTTTGTATATACTCTCAAGTTTCTATGAAGCAATTAAGTTTTTCTCTCTTGCATGTTTGATGTTGCTACAAGATTGTTGTCTTGTTTCATTTCTATCTCAACAAATCTCAAAGATTGTAAGCTTTTACATTCATTAGCTTTTAAATCATAATTATATTTTACTTCATATTTTTTATAAAATACACTATTATCATTTTGTGCATTATATTATATACTACAAGATGCATAATTTAAATTTTTTAAAATTTTTAACAAATAGAAATACAAATCTATTTGTGATAAAAATTATTTTCTATGAATTTTTATTGTAATTTTTAATTTTCTAATTAAAATATGAAATATGTTTTTCATTATTCCAAAATCTTAAATGAAATGAAAATAAAAATCTTGAGTAAAAGTAATTGGATTTTTAAAGTCATAGCATGTTACTTCTACAACAACTAAGAAAACTAACAATTCATTAGTAGGGAATTACATCCATTGAAAAACTTTTTGATTTTTCATTAATTGTGATACTAATTGAAATGAGTATAAAGCTCTCCAAATCATCATTAATAGTACTAAGTAGCAACGATAAAGGTCAATAGTGGTCATATGGCTTCAAAAAACTTGATATTTGCTACTAGTTTTCTGAGTCATCATGAACTATTGTTTCCCTTTCTTTTAGAATTTTAACAGAACAACACACATATAATTAAGCGAATTGTTTAGTGCCTTCATTTCAAATTCTAGTGGCTTTTTCTTTTTGATTTACATGTTGTCTTTGCATTTTCAAACGATTGGTTGAAGCCTCAAGTTGAAGCCGGCATAGCAACTTGCTTTGGAGCTCTAGATTGCTTCTCTTTCTTGCTTTTACATTTTTTTCTTCCCTAAAAAACATGGAGGAATTTTGAAAAACAAAGAGAAAAATCAATATTTAATCCAGCTTCCAAAGACAATTGAGTGGAAAGTTGAAATCAGGCAAGAAATGCTACTTTAGGAAGAAAAGGTCCCAAGTACTAAAAATCCTAATCTTCACAATTGGGTTCAACTATTTTCTCACTTGCTAGCTTACAATAAATTTACATATGTTTCAATCATTTAGTTTAACTTTGATCTAAACAATTAATGAATTTCAATGATTTGATTTGTTGAATTTGCTTGTTGTAGCTAAGAAACAAAGATTGGTGAATCTAAAATGAACAAATAAAAAGGAAGAGAAGAAGGGTGTAAAGAAGTCAATTGATGAGAGATGTACACATAAAGTTGCAAGAAAAGATCATGAAAATATTGAATAGTGAAATAGAATTGACAAAAAAATTAGGGCAAATAAAAATGAGCTTAAAAGAAAGAATCAGTGGTATTAGAGAGAATGGATCAATAAATCCTAATTAAATTAGGCTTTAAAAGAAAAAACATTGTGATCAGTAGTGCTTGCTTTTTTTGAGGTGGTAATGAAAAATTGTGGAATTGTGGAATCTCAACATTAATTGAAAATCAAATACAATAGTCATTTTTTCATTTGAAGAGAAACATTTAATGTAAATAGTGAAGGAATGTGTGAACTTAATATTAATTAATAAGAAAAAAAATGTATACATGTGCCCGTTTTTCTATTCAATCCTCCAAAAAATTTACTTACACACCCAAATCCTAAAGCTTTTAAACAACTTCACTTTTGTAAGCCATTCCAATTAAATCTACAAAATTTCTTTCACCTCTTGAAGCACTTACTGAAAAGAGGTGACCATGAAAACATCAATTTTGTCGTGAATTGCCTCTGAAACTCTAAACTACTTGAAATTGAAAAAAACCAATTGGGCTCAAATTTCAATGAAAAGGAAAAAAAAATAAGGATACAAAGGAATGTAGGTTTACTATTACAAGCCCAAAAAATTACAAATTACAACAAAATTAAAAGATAAAACAAAGCTTTAAAATATGAACCTCCAAAATAAATGCAATGAACTTCACAAACTAACAAATTTTTAGAAACCCCAAAGATGAAAGGGAGGTAATTGGCAATGGTCAGCTTTGGATATCACTTTTTAGACACACTAATTAGGTGATTTTTGTTTAAAACCTCCAAAATTTGTCTAATTTGTTCATTTTGATCAATTACAAAAGACACTAAAATGAAGAAATTTTTTTGCACCTCAATGGGATCAAAACATATATTGCTCATGAGTTTTGTTTTTGAAAATTAAATTTTTTGGATATATTGATAGAAGTGTGAAAAAATGCTAAATTTTGAGATTTGCAGGTATCATAGATTCATAGTGCACAATTTATTAAATTTCTATTGATAAAATTTAATTATTTTATGTATGGGACCACTAAATATAATTCATATCCAAAAATAATATTAAAATAAAATTATTTGACAAGCCAAATGCTTATTATTGACGATTCTAAGTACTTAGGAGAAAACTTACCATTTCAACTAAAAAATTCATTAAAAAACCTTAAATTTCTTTGATTGTGATGAGTTTCTTATCCTACATACATTAGCAATATAGGTAGTTAACCCCTAAAGGACCAACCTATGTTTCTTGGCTGTATAGCAATTTTGGGCAGATACATGTGGCTGGAGACTTTTATATTTTTGAACCACTTTTTTATAGAAGGTGGGGACGAGGAATTTCTTTCAGATGCATTAAATCTCATGACATTTGGAAATACGAGTCAAAAGTTATGGCCTAATATGTTGCTTTTTTTTTGTAATTGGGCAATCCAGGTAGATTAAAAAAAATCACTTTTTTCAAAAACTGAAATTTGAAATTGGTTTTCTAGAGTTATATATACTTAGAAAGATTTGAATCATTCCATTTTGATCAAGGAGTCAAAAGTAATGAGGATTTTTTGTTTGCAAGCAGTTATGGATTCTCTACTCTAAAATAAACTTCAAAGTCCTTTATCTTACTCAATTTTCAATATTTCAGGAAAAAAATAAAATCATATGATGTAGATTATTTATTATAAAATTGCAACCATTGGGATTGGCATTTTTCAATTCCATAATTAAATCCTTAACAATTTAGTATTTTGAATCATTCTCTACTACTATCTACTTACTATTTTTTTCCTATATGTTGTACAATTCCAAATGATCTGAAATTTTTCAAGCATGTGGCCAACTTTTCTAGAAAAAAGAATCCAAAGAAGAACCACCATTTCAGATATTTTTTTGTAAAAAAGTGAGCTTGTGAAGTGCAGCTGCCCTGTTTTTTGCAGGGCCCAAAAAATGATTTTAAGGAATTTAAATGCTTATATCTTGCAATCCATGCGGTTGAAATTTTTGAAAATTTTACCACATGCTCTCAAGTCAGTATACTACAAGATCCGATGGTTAAATGTGTCAAAAAAAGTTTTTTTTCAAAAATTTGGCACTTGTATTAAAAATGGTAATTTTGAAGCATTTTCAGTGAAAACATAGTTTAATGTATTGAAAACCAGATTTGGTGAAATCATATTTTAATGTATTTAAAAGATGAAGTCGTCTAACACAGTGGAATGGATTGACATTGTAGTTGAGACAACTTTTTTGGGTACTAAAGCTAACCATTGCCCAATTTTAAAATAAAGCAAAAGAAAGATTACCAATGTTTCAATCTACATACACAAGCAAGAGCTCTTTGATTGTATAAATTGTGTGAGAATTTATAAGTCACATTTGCCAAGTCATAAAACCTAAGACATTCAAAGAATAGTGTGACCAATTTTCAAATGTTTGATTACAATTTTGAAGTCAATAAAAAAAGCTTTACATAACATAGCATTAAATTAAGCAATCAAGTTTAAGAAAAGACTACAAAAATGCCTAGAACTAACCTCCATTAATTATGGGTTTGATAATGAAGACTTGCCTTGTTTTCATTATTGAGAATGCTTTGTTTTCTGTAGATTATAATCAAGGAGTGCCTTGAAAGATACCCAAAAGAAAAATTTATTCATACTATAGAAGGACTTCACTTTCTTGGATGGTTTAAAGTTTATATATAGAGAGAAATCAAAATATTATAGATAAACATGCAAGCACATAATTTTCAAGAGAGCAAATATGGAAACAAGTGAACATAATGTAGTGAGAAATTGCATTTCATACATTAACCCCTTAAGGACCAAGGTCATTTTCTTCTCCCCAACCACCTCAAAACTGCCATTTCTACTACATCATTTAGGAAAGCAAGAAAAATGATTTTTTTACGAATCTAACCATAAGATCTTATATTTCACTTGTCTATGATCATGTGGTAAAAATTTCATGAAGTTTAACCCTATAGATTTGGAAGATATTAGCATTCAAAGTTGGAATTTTTTTTTAATGTTTGCCTGCAATTTTAGATGACTTTGACCACCACTTTCAGGAAAAATTTGCACCATACACTTTGAATTTAAAAAAAAAATTGTTTTGAAGAATTGAGTGGAAATTTTAGGAAATTTTTAAAAAAAAAACTCACTTGATTTTCATATTGACTTTTTGTGATTTTTTTTGTGCTACCCATTAAGTTTGGTTCTAGGGTTTTTTTGGTATAACTTTTGTTCCCAGAGACCAATTGAAATAAAAATTATGTTCCCATGAAGCTAATCAATTTTTCTATCTTATGACAAAGTTTCAAAAATTTCACCAAAAATTGAGTTCATAGGAACCTATTCAAAATCCATTTTGTCTCCCTAAAGAATGGTCCTTTAACCCATGAATGTTGACATGGACGTTTTGTGTCCAATGGATGACAAGGAATTCTCATGTGTAGGATAAAAGTTCAACTATTCATCCTCAAATTAGGTGTGGAAAGGAAAGATTTTTTTAAAGAAGTTTGACTCCCAAAGAGTATTTTTGAATTTTATAAAGAGGATGATGTCACATGGTTCCAAAAGGGAGGATTTCCACAATCACCAATCTGTCCTTTAAAGGTTAAGGGTTCACGTGATATAGGAATAATGTGGAGAATTGGGTGCACAATGGAAAAACTCCCCTATTCTATAACCATAGTAAGACTTCACTTAAGGTAGAGAATTTATATCTTACAAGCTTCAATTTGCAACTTCTAGTCTTCCAATCTTCTTTGCAACCTTCACACACACTTGCATGTTGAGAGATGGCACTAACTCCCAATTGTCTCTGATGTCAAGAATATATGTAGTTAAGAAAATTATGTGCAACAACCAACTAAGGAGAAAAAGTAGTCAACAAGAGTGAAAGAGATAAGCCCTAATCCATAATCAACAAATGACCAAGATCATCTCTTAACATAGCATGGATCATTAACAAATTTTTTTTAATTGAATATTAATGGCATTGAGAGGAGGATCCATTTTTTCTATTGAGATAGATGGCAGGGTTTTGTTGATTGGAAGGAACATGAATGGCATTGTCTACCTCTTTTAAGGGGATCACCTTGCAAGTCAACTGTTAGCCTATAACTCAAACCTTCAAATAAGCTCAAAGCTCTTAGAACTCACATGTTATAATCATTGTCAAATTCATAAACTTTTAAGTGTATACAAAAAATTAGAAATGGAGACAGCAAAAAAATCAAAATATCTTGTAACCAACTAGAGAGGAAGACTTTGTGAAAGAATCCAAAATCAATTAATACATGGAAACTCCTTCATTTTGAACAATGGTGAAGAAACGACTACAAATAAGACTTGTCCAAACTAGTGACAATTTTTGATAAGGAACTAACTACCCTAAGATGGCAAAAATTTGTAAAAGTGAAAACTTCATTCATTAAACAAGTTAATTTAATCACTAACAACAAGAATTTGATTGATATATACAATACACTCCTACACTAATTTGGATGAATTTTGGCAATTGTGGTCTAATTAGAATGAACACATGGATGATTGTAAATGAAAACAAATGTGAACAAAAGTTGGATGAGAATTGGATGACAGTCATACAATTTGAAATAGTATGAAATAGCATAGACCACATTATGTCGATTTCATTTAAATTATGGTGATTCCTGCATTGGTGCACCCTACAAAAACTCAAAATTCCCATATTAGCCAGATTCAATGCTATCATTACACCAAGAGCACTAATTGAATTAATTTGTGGAGGAGCTTTGGTGGAAAATAATTATTAGCCATGCATTAAAAAATAATTGACCTTGTTGGCCTCATCTTGTCTGCATAACAAATGGAATACGATTTCTCAAGATTTTTATTCCACATGTAAAAATCTGAACTCAAAAGAAGTAATTTGAAGGTGGAAGTTCAGAATGGTTCTCCAATGTCGGAGTGCAAATTATTGGTAACTGTACTGTACAGACTTACAGTTAAAGTGTTTTACAGAGGCATAAAAACTTGATCAACTTCATTTTCTTAACAAATGCATGTGTTTCACACATAAATCAGACTGCAAGAACCACTGCACCCAGGCCATTTTAATGTCACAGCCAAAGGTGACCAAGTGTGAACGTAATAGTATAGAGTTTTGCATCATTTAGTGCCAAATAATTTCAGGGACGACTCTTCATGACAACCTCAGCAACTTCAGTTCTGGGAAAATACCAGAGCTCATAAGTTACAACTTAACACATTAAAACATTCATAAAAGCTTGAGAAACAGCAAAAACCCTGCAAAGATTTGCTGCTGCACACAAGATAGTAAACTGGTGGAGGTCATGACGCTTCCTGCGGTCTTATCTCGAGTTTTGAGTCCGAACTTTCCATCCAATCGAGACCGAGTCAGCGTAAGCTTAAGTTAAGCTGAATACAAATTCACCACTTGGTACAACTAGACACGGGTTCCCCGTCAAGGATCAAATATGCCGTCAACTGCATTTTGACAAGGAAGTACAAGGAGAGGAGGAATAATATTCCTGGCTTCCTAGCGCGCACTGCCTTACTATCGCACCATATGATGTGCCTTGACCCTGGGGCAGACAAACATCAAAAACAACACAGCAGTACAATACAATTTTGCTCCCTTAACGCTACTATGGAAATTGGCATTTCAACAATTCAACCAAGTCCTCTAAGAAACCCCCAAACGTTCACGGCTCACAATTTCTCCAGTGAGATTTCACTTTTTCTATTCAAATTTGGCCTTGTGCCATTATGAGTCCAGAATCTCATCTGCAAAACACTTGCCCCTGCCTAGAGTTTCAAGATTTGAAACAGAATCGCCTATATTTTTGGAACCAAAATCTCGCACTTTGACACCCCTATTCTCACGTGATGCATTTATAGTCATGAAAACCTAAACATTCTCACCCTTCCACTCACGGCATTGCCACTCAAACAGATAACAAGTATCCCTGAGAAATTAGAGACGCAAATTTTGGGATCCTGAGCAAGTCAGGGAGTGGAGTTACCGTCCAATGCTTTGCCATTTCTTTGTACTGATGATCCAGCTTCTCGTGATTCCTCTCACCCCGATTCTTTGAAAGGTTTGGGTATGGAATAAACTGCAAACAAGAGCTCCAGGCACACAATCCAGACGGTAAGTCACTTTCCTGATATATTGATGCGTTAGATGAAGAATCAAATACGTACTTCAACACAATCTTCTAAGCGAGAAAATTCTCTGTAGATACCAAAATTGTAGACAAACATGAAAACAGGAGTTTTAAAACTGTAAATCAAAGAATGGAACACAAAAGCACTGGGGCATTTCATTAAAGAAAACACCAAGGAAGATTCAGAATGCTTGCTCGCAAACTGTATATCAGTACAACCAAGGCAGATATTTATGCTTAGTCTTTTCCCTGTAAGAGGTGTATATCGATCCAAAAACCTCTACCATATTCTTCTCTTCCAACTTTGTCCGCTGGTCGTAGTAGGCCATACAGGATATTGTAAGGAACAAAAGGCTGAAGTACGACCTAAGCGCAAGGCAATAGCCCGCACACAAGAGCATGTAGCTCGCGTACATGGGATGACGCACCCACCTGTAGGGCCCATACATTACGACAGACATCGGGTTCACTAGTCGATCAGAGTATTTCCCTAAGTAGTAAATTGCATTCCATTGAACCACTACTGCAAGGCCAAGAATTGCTGCTGCCAACTTGGATTGCCAAGCCCAATTCCATGATTCCACCAGGAAAGGAGATTCAAAAGCTGCTGCCCAGTGACCCCCTACAATGGCCACTATGAATGCAATTTGAGCCACTCGAGAAGGGCTACTTTGCCACCTCGGCTCTTCAGGTACAGTGCTGAGAGTTTCGTACATACGTTCCCGAACAATAGCGCTAATAGAGAAGAAGAAGTAATACATAGTATAAAGAAGGATAGGCCATCCGTCTATGAAACCGTGTACGTGGGCAAGTGGAACCAGAATCAACCAAACCAGTGTTCCCCCCAAGATAAAAACTTGCTCTCCCTCCTTGGTTCCTGATTTCGCCTGTCTTAATGCTGCCAGCAATGTCCATATTCCCAAAATAATTGCTGCTGGCCATGGCCATATCACACCAAGCCAACTTGCATACATCCAGAAATTGGAATTTAATACGGTCAGACCAGCAATTGTAGACATGGTTGCATAGGCTACCGCCACGATTGTCGTCCATTTCGCCGCCTTCAGAGGAGTTACTTGAGACAGGTTATGCCTAACTTCAGAAAAGTTAGGTATCTTAAACTCGCCCAGCAATGGAATATCAAGAGTTTGTCGTCCATCTGCACTGCCTACTCCTCTCCGAGAGCTAGCTCTGACACCCAACCTTTCAAAATTTCTTGTTCGCTCTGCAATTCGGCTCTCCAAATGTCCATCGAAGGATGTAAAGCCCTGCAAAGCTCTACTGCTGCTATTCAGCTGCATCACAAATTATAACACAACAGAAGTTAAAGAAACGAATATATCTACTATCCAGTATTCAGCAAGTAGCCTAGACGGATAATGACGGATGATACAAGACATAACCAGACGAGCTTGACCAAATAACGATTAAAGCCACTAATGTGATACACAAACACTCGTTCGGGTACAACACATTCGGTTTGATTCTTCAGATCTCTGAAATATCAACTGGACTTTAAAGCAAAAGAAGACCTACAAGCCTCCTGAAAACAACCTGCAATTTTAACTCGTAGATGACATGCACAGCGTGAATTTCCAAAAGTTTTTTCCAACCAAGAAAGTTACGAGTTCCATAGACGCTAATAAAATTCGCCGAAGAAAAAACTAAACAGGCATTGATCATATACTCTATAAGCGGTATGCAATCACAGTTACACGGTACGAAGTTGAAGTGGGAAGATCTTACAGCATCGACATGCACTACGAGACTTCCATTCTGTCGCTGTCGCAAAGGACAAGCCACGGAAGAGGAAGCTGTTTCTGACGCCAAAAACGCACCAGAGGAATAGCCGCGAAAAAAGCCCTGACGAATCCTTCAAGTTCCACATCATACAGAGTAACTATATGTCAAATTATTTCCACCTTCAAGTATAAAAATGCAGGATTTCCAAAGTCTTTAAGGACTAAGAGCGGAAAAATCACTGAAGGGCCTTCTCATACACTTTTTATCTGGATCATCAGTACACAGAAATGACAAAGCAGTAACATCTACCACAAGACTGATTGTTAACTAATGATCCTTGTACATCTGTGAATATTTCATGCCAAAAAAATGCGTGAGACCACACCAGGACCCTCAGAAAACTGTGCCCATCAACTAATAAGCTTTCACTAGCCCCCTGTACAATTTTGTATCCTCCGAAAGACATAGACGGACCCTGAAATAGTCAGTCAGTCGAGCCAGATATTACCAATTCAATGTCTCAACAAGCCATTTGGTAGCGCAACAAAACATCCTTACGTTAATGCTCTACTTAATCACCTCGTTCCCAATTTCAATTTCATTTCTTAGGTTCCTTCTTGAAAGACTTCAAAGCTCTACCACAAATACCTGATAAAGCCATCCAAAAATTTCCTGGAGTTTTTACAAATCCAAGAGGGCTACCATAATCGATATTGGATCATTCAAATTGCACTGTCATAGCTACAAAGCATTTATTGAATTCTTCACAATATCAAATCCTTACGAATAATACCTGCTTAGCTGAGCGGAGCCGACCCGAAGCAAATGCGACGATGGCGGCGGCGGTGGAGATTGCTGCAATTTCTGTCCACTGGCCAACGACCGCGACGCAGCTCCCACAGAAACCGCCATTGAAATCTACTCAATCCCCAAACAAGAAACTCTATCCACTATATCTTTTAAAGCAAAAAACCTTCACAGCCACAACAACCGACGAATGCGCCGCACCAAGCTGCTTCCACCACAATCCTCGGGACAGAAGCTAGAGGAAAGAAATTAGCATCAACATGACTTCTCTTTTGTCCATATTGAAACTTAAAAACTCGGCCGCATTGATATTTCAATGTACGATACTACAGTACTAACAGTTATGACTCAAAACAGAAAGAGTTCTAATTGAGCTCACAACATCTAATCGTCTTACAAACATATCCGGAACATCAAACCCTAAAACCTTCAGGAAAATTATCGAACCGCGAACACATTTCCATGGATCAGAAATTCATATCCAGGCAGGCGTTGTGGCGTAGGCAGAGACTGCTTCTTCCGATTGCGTAGTGTATCCTAATTGAGTTGCGGTAAGGCAGAGTGCCTATGACGGATAACTTAAACATTTGCATTCTTCCTCATCCTTGTTTCATCCTTAATTCAGCTTTTAGGATAGGGGGAATTCGTTGAGAAATTGAGCTCAATTTGTGTGGAAATAAGGATGAGGAAGAATGCAAAAAAGATTTGAGGAATTTTTTTCTCAAGAATGAATATTTTATTCAATATAACTATGGATTTTTCATTCGAATTAGTTCTAGTCTCATAGCTTCACCTAAAATGGTTAGCCTTGGAACTGGTTCCTAATCAAAGTGGGAAGTCAAAGATATGTGGATGAGAAGGTAGAAAAAGAGAATTGTTTTCAATGAACAATACAACCAAGTGCTGTCTATTGTAGGACATCCTCTAAAGCCATCACAAAGGGGGATGTTATAGGTACCTCTACCTTAATAAACACTTGATGGGGACAACTCAAATGCTTTCATTATATTCTACAATGGACTTGAGCCCTAGAATAACAAGCTTTAATACTTCCTTTAGATACAATATACTCATTATGATATGTAGTGTTATTTACAATGAATAATAAAATTAGGTTGTTCCTCACTAATTTATTGACATTTTATACTGTATAAATATTTATTGTTATTGTACAACAATTCAATAATTCTCATCAATCCAAAACCATGTGAGTGGCATGAGTTGATGCATCAGCTCAAGCGTCAATTCAAAGAGTCGAATGCAGTGAGTCATGAAGTAAGTTTTTTGGGTAAGGCAATCTAATTGTTAATGCAACCTAATTTCACTATTTTGTGTATACTAAAAAATCTAAAAATACTATAAATTTCAATTAATATTTTTACAAAGATTAAAAATACCAATACCATTTAAAGAAAAAGATCTTTGTATACATAGTTGGTAAAAGTATTCATCAAGGCTAGGAAATTATAGCATTTTAAAAATCAATTAGTGTAGGTAACAGTAAATATCATTATTAGTGTAGTCTGCCGACTTGACGGGCCAGTTTGAGGTGTCCCAGTGGAGATGCTCCAACTGTAACTTACTCAACTGCCTGTAAAACCCTAATTCGAGCAGTGTAAAGCGTGACGAACAGCTCCCCGTGAACCTTTCGCCCGCGTCGTCCTTCGCACTTGCAGCACCGTGCTTTGACGCGATCGCTTGCTCTTTGCTTCATCTCGCAAGCGACGCCTCCAGTAACATGGTGCTCTCCAATGATATCGACCTCTTGCACCCACCGGTGGAACTGGAAAGGCGAAAGCACAAGCTGAAACGTCTTGTGCAGTCGCCCGATTCCTTCTTCATGGTACTTCTGTAATGCCCTGTCCGTAGGATTCGATCCAAGCGTTTCCCGTGTAATTGACAGGATATGCAGGATTCTCGGGGTGCTCTTTGGTGTCTTTTGTGTTGATTCGATTCTACCGAGGGTTTTACGAGGCGGTTTATTCCCGTCGTAGTTTCGATTTTAGGGCTTGGGGACGCAATTTAGCAGTTTAGGGTAAAACTGGATTTGTTAATTTGAAAAGTACCGTAGCTAGCAGTTTCTATGATTTGTCGGGATCTTGCAATCTTTTCCTCCTGCGTGTCCTTTTGGGTCGATTCGCTGCTGCTTATGAGGGGTTATGAGGTCATTTATTTTGTCGTAATTTTTATTTTAGGAATTTGATGCGCAATATAGTTCTTTCGGCTAAAACCCGACTTGTGACTTGAAAAGCAACATATGCCAATCGTTTCTATGTCGGGACCTCACCAACTGTAATTTTTTCTTCTTATATTTTGAATGTAGAATATCCGAATTTTTTGATTGATTCAGGATTTTATGTTTCTTGATTTCAATTCTGATGTGGTGTTTCATGGGCGTGTGTGCTGCAGGATGTGAAGTGCCAAGGGTGCTTTAGCATGTACGCACTCTCTTTTCAGAATTTTGATTCTAATATGTCTTGATCGTTATGTGCTACTCGCTGCGTTTGTGACCGAGGAGTACGTTCACTCACTTTTGCTGATTCTGTGTAATTCTTTAGTATGATTTGCTCCTCTGACATCACTTTCGATTCGTTGTGCAGCACAACTGTGTTTAGCCACTCTCAAACTGTGGTACTCTGCGTGAATTGCTCCACAGTGTTGTGCCAGCCTACCGGAGGAAAGGCTCGCCTGACCGAAGGGTGCTCTTTCAGGAAGAAGGGCGAGTAGGCACACTAAGCGGGAGGATACGTTATTCTCAATTTGAGCCTGTGAATTACCAAGGTCGCGCTATTTTGCAGAGGAGGAACAGTTTTAGCGAGCGACTAGTGAGCTTCGAAGAGATTGCTTCTGTTATAGAGGGGTTTCAGTGCACCAGAACTCGTTTGGGTACACCTGCATTTCATGTAGGAGTATTCCTTGCGGCTTTGATGTCTGCAAAATCCTTTCCGGAGATTTTGCTGATCGATAGTTTAGTATTACTGGTAGTATGATTTTCTGCTCTGTCACCTTTCCATGGTTAGAGACTGTTTTGGAATTGCTGTAGATTATTTCATCGTAGATACATTGCTAGTCTCTAACCTCGGAATCTCTTGTCGCAAGATCAGCTTTCAAGTTGAGTAAATTGTACGACCTTTATACTTTTCTCATGATATGCCCGTGTAGTCTATTTTCTATCCACTCAGTGATATCTTGTTGTATCTTATGTCTGGACCTGGGTGCAGCAATTGCAATGGGTTGGGTGCACCAAATGTACCGGTAGTATATCACTCTTATCATCAGATGATTGGTTGCTTTACTTTCTACTGCCCAAATTTGTGATGTGGATTCAAAGAATCATTAACGAACTTAAATTTGACTTGAGAAAAGTTGACAATGCTGGCGATTGCAATTGGCATTTGAAAATCCTGTGTAAACACTATATTCATTGTGTACAGTGTACACGTATATAGCCCCCTAAAATCTGCATCATGTATTACTAGATGACTCTTGACTCCTTAGTATAATGGTGTAGCGTCTCGTCAGCAAAAGGCTTCAGGCGTGCAGGCCAAGGGTCCAGCGTCGGCCGTCATAGTCGCAACCATGGTGGCAGGCAAGGCGGTCACGTCGTTCATGATCGTCGCGTAAACCTCGGACGCGAGCGGCGCACCGGAGGCCCGGAAGAAGGCGCCATTCAGAAATATGTCACCCGAGGACTGCCAATTCCAACTCAGAGGATCGCTATCGCCCCCTCCATCCTGCAGTCTCTTGCTCACCTGCAACTCCGCCGCCAATTCCACAATCTCAACCTCCCTTGAACGATCCTTGAATCTCAACATTGACACAATTTGGAGAAGATTGACACGATTGAACGACCTGTCCTCTAAGTCGACACGATTGACACAATGGAGCTCTTACAGGAACTCACCTCCTTGTTCGCGCCATTCGGGGCCGTGAACACGTTCCCTTGGCTCACAATCGTTGGCTCCTCGCTGCCACCGATGGCGTACATCCCCCAGCCTTCGTAGAAATTATTCAAGACGTGCACATAGCCGTGACGAATCCTGACGGCAAAAATCGTTACGATTATGAGAAGATTGCGATTCATACGATTGGGAAGCAGCTCCTTCATGGAAATAGAAATATTCTCGTTAACTAGTTCTTAATTCAGCAACATTATGAACTATATTTCTAACATTCTTCGATTATGATATGTGTACTTACAGCTTACGAACAGAGCCTTCAAAAAGAAAAATCGGAAATAAAGGAAAATTATAAAAATTGTATAAAAATTGTGAGGAAGATGACGTACATTCTTAAATAACGTGGACATAACTGTGACAAACCTGACCGAATCGAGAAAACGCAGCGCAAGGCAGTATAAGAATTCGTGGAGAATATCCAAGGGAGATTGATGGAGAGAAGCACACGAGGATAATTACCGTGGTAAGCGCTCAATGAGCCCCGGCCCGAAGTGATTGAACGCCACAGTGACGCGCATCTCTTTGTCGACCTCATCCTGCGGGTGCGCACCTAACAAGATCACTTTGTCGTGCTCGGTGAAGAAATTGTTGGAGATTGTGACGCCCGTGGAGCCCATGGTGACATCCACCAATCCGTCTGCACCATTGGCAAAATAACAATGGTCGATCCAAATGTCGCGGGAGGACCAGATGTTCACAGCGTCACCATCCGTTCGCCCTCGTCCTCCCGCGTGCGTCGGGGAGCTTCGGACTGTGGCGGGGCCGGTGGAGACGACGTCGTGAATGTGCACTCCGTGGATTACGACGTTGGAGACGTATTGAAGCGTGAGCCCGGCGCCACCAGCGATGTGAACATCGAAGCCTCTGCCGTCGATGGTTTTGAAGCTGTTTAGAATGAGTTCCTGACGGAGGCGGATGATCATGTCTCGGGAGAACACAATCCACAGAGGCTCCTGTTGAATGGCGCCGTAGCGCAACGTCCCCGGGACAGGATTTGCCGCATCGAAGTCAGTACTCTCCGTCACCACATAAACTCGGCCACTTTTGCCTCCAATGGCGTTTCGTCCAGCTCCGAAAGCGCAATCAGCAAGAGCTTGGCGGTTCTGGCGCCACTGTGAATCGCACCGCCAACACTCGTCGATCGGGTTTCCGGATGTGCATTCGCTTACCATCCTACGGGCTTTCTGACCGTCTGGCTGGACCCTTAGTGATTCATTCACCATGGTTCTTGAGGAGCCATTAGCAATCGTAAACTGCGTGGTTGCCGATACTGACAACGAGATTTCCTTGTCAAGGATCCTACCAGCTTGGCACTGCAGGTGCAAGCCCGCTGTGTAAACAATGTACATACACAAGGTCAGTACCTGAGCGTTCCTCTGTCTCGCCATCGATTTAGAAATCCAAACAAGAAGAGTTGCAATCATCGTACTGCAGTTTAATTTCAAGAGAAAGATTCTACAGACAGTTCTAAATTTGCGATGTCATCTCCAATTCCAATCTTGCACTGTTTTATAGTTCCATGGAGTCACTCGCCTCAAATTTCAAGTTCATGGTGGAAAAGGACTTATTTGCTAGTCGCATTGATGAGCATTAAATGCAGGATGTTCTGGTGAGTTTGATCGCGATTGCTCGCTCGGAGTCTTGACGACCTTCGCCTTCGCCAATGTCCCTTTCCCTACGCTCCGAGCGAAGCGGTAAGCGGCTTTCAGACAGGGGTGCTTACCTGCTTTCGTTCAAATTTCAAATCTTCTGAGCTGGTGGAAATGGCGCGGCGTGTGACCACTTGAAAACTTTTCTCACTCTAGCTGACTATTCATGAGCATGTTTAATTGGAAGTTTTTCTAAGAGCTGCATGTAATTGCAAAACCAAACGCAACAGCCTAAATGAGATCAAATCAATTGGAAAAGAAATTAAGATTAATAAGCCAAACATTACGACCATAAACATTGTTATCAACGTACCTATCTCCATCATGTTGAATTGGAGGTAAATCCACCATGCCCAGAATGAAACAACTAGATGAACTCTCCAAGGTTCACAGTCATCGTTGTCGACACTGACCTTGCCACTTGGCATTTGAACTATCAGTGTCAATCAACTGAAAATGGGAGCAAATGGCTGTCAGCTTAAGTCTTCCATGGTCCAAATTTCTTTTTTAAGAATGGTAGTTGATAGCCACCAGTGATTGTGGACAGCACAAAAACACATGAAGCTCAGCGTGGAAAAGCCAACGACGTTTCAAACCCATTTGTAGGTCGTAGCTGACCATGTCGAACAGACCAGGTACCATACAGATTCGTTCCTTTTGACCAGATTCATGTTTCAGATTCCTTCTTATTGAAAGGAGGAAGAGAGATTCACAAGAGGAGTAGGTTCCTAAAGCTCAATAAGTAGATGGTCATGAAAATTGTTTTTCTGCCTACAAGCAGTCTCATAAAGTTTTTAAATGAAAAAAAAAAGATCCAACAAATCTACGTACGAGAAGAATGAATGTAGTCTCTATAAAGCATCAGCGCCCCGATTTTTTTGCCTTGTATCCTAATTTGAGAAGTTCCTCCACCAGCTTTGCTGAGAGATCGCCCTAAACAACGAGATGCAATCAGAACACGTTTTTAAAGGACGAGATGATACCACAAGAAAGCTACTGTCCTACAGCCATTCAGGATATGCTTTGATTTGAGGAAGGACAAGCCATGCATATCTAAGTAGAATACACAAGACAAATCTCAAACTAGGAACCGAGTCGTGATAAACAAACCTGGATCTCAATTTCACCGTCCTTAACTGCACCACCAGATCCCATTTTCACTTTCAACCTCTTGCAAAGTGATTCTAAAGACTCCGCTCGAAGCTGCAAGCCTTTGATCAACGTCACGGTCTTGCCGCCTCGTCCTCGCTTGGTGGCTTCGACTAGAAGTTTCTGCTCTTCGGGTTTCACGTCTACGAGAGACTGCATTTTCCAACAGATCAGCTTCTCTCAATTAAAAATTTCGAACAGCGGGACGGTTCCATGCAAGGCAAGAATTGAAATAAGCATAGTCACACAGTATTCAACTCTCCCGAAATTTTTTAATGAAAACCAACAATGACCTAATGCAGCAGCAACTAATTAATGAAACGATTCAATTTGGAACTTGTTCAAAGAATTCTGCCAAGCTACATTGGTCAATTGCAGTGTCCGAATCCAATTGCTTCCAATGACTTGAACGACAGGTTTGGCGTGCAAAGATTCAAGGCTCCAGAGATTATTACCACAGGAGTGCGAGGAGTCGCATCTGCTTTCTTTGCGAAACTCTTCCCCTTCTTGGACTCCGAGGGTGGAGTGGTGCGCGCCACCTTGACTTCATCCCATCCCCCACGAGACGCCGCTCCAATGTCGATGAAATTCGGTTGCCGCTTGTTGTCTCCTGCAAAAACTTTCAGCACGCGCTGATGACTCCGGCGAGAAAGAGAGCTCAAAGGTTGGGAAGCACGCACGCGTCCTGCTGCGAGAAACTCAGATTGGTGAAGAGGGGATCGACAGAGGAGCTGCATTCTGAAACCTAATTTGGGAATTCCCAATTAGTCTCCTGGAGACAAGCTCCTAAATCCTCCTTGAATTTCAATCCTGATGAAGTCGGAGCAAATTTCAATGCACTCATAGACACCGAAAAATTCCACGAGACAGGGTTCGAAGAACTTACATGGCGTGACTGAAATCGTGGAATCGTTGCGACAGCCCTGTGAACTTCACCAGCTCCTCTTTAATGTCACAGCGATGTGGACATTTTATTACGGAGTATTAGTACCCGGCAAAATGTTAGTGATGATATGGAAATCCAATATGGTGAAATTTTCAGATTTTTTATCATCTTTGTATTTGATATGAATTTCTTCATGCCAAAAAAAATCCCAGTACTTTCAAAACTCCATGAAAAAACATAAACTCTTACAAATTATAGAAGAATTGTGTTTTCCCCTTTTGATTTTTTTTTCATTGAAACAATAACCTTAAAAGTTCTTTTTTGTTTAGAGGTCCAAAACTGCTTCAAAACACTTGTACCCAAATCAAGGCTAAAAACTTCATCTACATATGTATTCTTTAACAAATGCAATCATAAAATCCTTTAGTTAACTTATTTAAGTACACCCTTTCAAAAAATTTAAGTGAATATCTTAACCAATTGCAAGTTTGATGTGCCTAAACCCAGGGTTGCTATTTTGTGAGCCTGTGAGCATGAGCTTGTGAGCTTATGAGCCTGTGAGCATACAACTTTTTAGAAATTCCATCTAAAATTTTTGGCTAAAATTTCCTATTTTTAATAAATGTTATTAATACCTATTACCGTGGACCTATTACCATGGTCCCTTGAACAACCTTGATGTGCCATTCATTGGACTTCACTCAATTTCAAGAAGAAAAAATTAATGATTAATTAGGATTCTTTTGAAATCAAATATGGTTGTTTCACTGAAAATTAGTTTTTTTATGATCACTCCCCTCTTGCTACTTGGTACCTCTCGGTGTCAAGGGAAGCCACCCACCCATGAAATTTAAAAAAAAAAAAAAAAGAAGAAAAATTCTTCTTTTTCTTTTTTTTTAATTTTCATGGGTGAGTGGCTTCCCTCGGCGCCAAGAGGTACCAAGTAGCAAGAGGGGAGTGATCAATCAAACAATAATTTGATCAAGACAAAAGAGTTTGATCCCCCAGGAGGTCCCACAAGAAGACAGTGATCAACGAATCAACATTTAGGTGTAACTAGGTTCATTCTTGACACAAATAATTCCTATCAACCAAATATTTTCTTTAAATCTTAAGAATTTTAACAATATTTTTCTAAAATGTTAACAAGTCTAAATATCAATACATTAAGACATAAGTGAAGGTACTTCCTCCATTGGCCCTAAGAAGATCCATGCTACTATAAGATAGTGATCAACTAAAATGAAATTTGGTGCAGCTAAGTTCTTTCGACACATGTAATGAAATCTTATCAACAATTTTTTTTCTAAAATCTAAACAAATTCAATAATAGCACATCAAGAAAAAATTATTGGTGTGTTTCCATTGACCTTGGGAGGGTCCATGTTCTTATAGGACAATGATGAACCAATATTCTAAAAAAACTTATTTCCATCTCCATTCATCTTTCACATCAATTGGATTCTTCATCTTCATAATGTATACTTTTGAATAAGATTCAAAATTAGATTTTTCATCTAAATTTTATATACCCACGGTAATAGCTCCAATGTAATAGGCCCATGGTAGTAGGTACTAAAATTTCCAAAAAATAATAAATTTTGATCCAAAGTTTAAGATGGAATCTATTTTTTGAAATATTAATAAGTTTCTAAGGTTTTTTCAAATTTCTGAGCTCATTGCTCACATAATCCGTGCTCAAAGCTCATAGGCTCATGCTCATAGGCTCACAAAATAGCACCGTTGTGCCTAAACCTCCAAAATGTAGGCATTTCTAGCCCTTTGAAAAGGTGAAAATTTGTTTTTCAACATTTGGAGAAAAAAATGTGTATCTCCCATTTCTTGTGCATTGTAGTTAATATGTTGAAAAATGGATTGAGGATATATGGAAAAAAATTCAAGCCAAAAAACTTTCATACATCTTCAAAAATTCATATAGTGAAAGGTAATATTGAATGGAAGAAAAGTCTAAAATGCTAATATCTTTATAAGGAATTGATAATTATTAATCCCAATGACAATAATATTTTGGTAAACAATTTGTATCTTTTGTTTTAATTTTTATATCAAATATTAAAAAATTGAATTCAAAAGATGACTTTATATATTTTTTTCTACCTTCATTGCTTGCAAAACAAAACTCTTCATAATTTCCACTTCATTATTTGAAATTGAATGATTAATCTTTTTTAAGAATACATATGTAGTTGTCCATTTTGACAATGATATAAATTTAACCCCTAAAGGTATTTGACTATGTTTTCACCAAAAATGCTCCAAAACTGTCATCTCTAGTACAAGTACCAAATTTTAGAAAAAATACATTTGGGACAAATGCAACCATAGGATCTTGTAGTATGCTGGTTTGAGAAGATGCAGAAAAAATTTCAGAAATTTCTACCATTTGGATTGCAAGGTATTAGCATTTGAAGTGATGAAAAGCCAGTTTTGGGCCCTACAAAAATCCGGGCAGATGCACTTCACAAGGTCAAATCATTATGAAAAAATGTCCAAAATGGATTTAATTCTTTGGATTCATTCTCCAATTCATGTTGGCTACATGCTTGAAAAATCTTAGATCATTTGGAATTGTATAACATATAGGAAAAAAATAGTAAGTTGAAAGAAGTAGAGAATGATTCAAAATACTAAATTGTTAATAATTTATTTATGGAATTGAAAAATGCCAATTCCGAAGGTGAAATTGTTGTAATAAACAATCTACACCTCACATTTTAATTTTTTTCCAAAAATATTAAAAATTGAGTTAAATAGAGGTCTTTAAAGTTTATTTTAAAGTAGAGATTCCATTACTACCCACAAACTACCCACAACTAAAACTCTTCATAACTTTCATCTCATAAATTAAAATGGAATGATTCAAAGCTTTCCGTGTATATACAAATCAGGAAAATAAATTTCAAAATTTTATTTTAGAAAAAAGGGATTTTTAAAGAAGTTTTTTTTGCTGCTCGAGTTGCTTGCCGAGCAATGAAAACAACATATCATACAATAACTTCTTAACCATGTATTCAAAAGTTATGAAATTTTTTGGGTCTTAAAGTTACTCCTTGGGCACATGTTGTGTGAAAATTGCAAAGAAAAAAATAAAAATCCCATTTGTAGTGAGCTGCCCCAAATCACTATGTTGCCAAAAAGCACCGTTTGGTCCTTTAAAGGTTAAAAAACTTCTAACTGTTGCAATATTTATCAGAATGACACAAAATAATGCTTCATACGTAGATTAGGATGATTATCATCAAACATCCTAAAAGATTCTAGATTATGAAGTCAATAGAGCCTACCCAAATTCTCAATAAATCCAAAGTGGGCTCTTTAGTCCTTTAGGGGTTAATAAAAAGTTGCAAATTGGAGTATGCAAAACAAAAGATTTTGAAGTTTGAATATACATTCATTGACTCTATTTCTTGCAAGATTAAATGACAAATTAATCGAAAGTTGTGGGTATATTCATTTCTTGCTTAGAATTTCATTCTACCTATCAAGCAATGTGTCACACATTTATCACCTTGGTTTTAGTCATTAATTGACTTTCAAATTATCTCCATGTGAATCCTCTTATAGGATTAAAATTCCAAATCATATAAATCGAAATATGAAGTTTGCAACATCTTTGGCCCAAGCCAGATGTTTTTACCATAGGGTATTATAGGTGTGATGAATCCTTGGCCCCATTTTCTAGGGTTGGGAAGAGAACAGAAGATGCCTTATAAGATAATATTAGTCAACGTGATATTAAAGACCGCCGGCGTACAGAAAGAATTCCTGACCGAAGTAACGAAAGAAGGTTTGAGCGAACGGAGGCATAAATCGTCACAGTGACCGACGAATAATCACGAACGAAAGTTTCGCATTGGACGAATTCCCTCCGTCAGGGGCCTGGCGGCAATTGCAAATCCGACGTTTCAGTTTCGTTCCAGTTTGCGGTAATAAGTTCCGACTCGTCTCTTTCCTCCTCCCGGCCGAAGATTGCTCGAGCTTCTCATGATCCAAATGCAACTTCTCATGCTGGAAGCGATCTAATAAAAGAATTTGAAACTTTAACTTGAAACCTCCGTCATCACTGAGTTTCACTGTTGCATGTGGATCACGTAACAACTGGGAACATCACCCCTGTAGCCGGAACTCCGGGAGCCAGGAAAAATGTTCGACCCACAGTTACTCGATATTCAATATAAAGTCTCCGTCGCAGATTTGAATGGTCTGATCATAGACTACTCTATAATTTTACGGAAAGCTCGGAGTTACCGTTTGCTTAGCCTATTTCACATGAAGATGTTCCTGGTTCTCGCCTTTTGATCCGAACGTAACGACAACAGAATTCGAATTCAAGGGAGCCAAGGCGCATGAGCGCGCACTCTTCGTGAATGTTGATCAATGCAGCTACTTCGTAGTCCTTCAAATTATTGACACTGCGAACTTTGTTCTTCGAAAACGTCGTCTAGTTGCCGCCGTGATCGTACGTAGTGAGCGCCGCGGACTTTCAAGTTTGCCAGGGCTCCGGTTTCGGGAGACTCTGCTGTGGATGGTCTTTGAATGTGGATTCACGTGTTGTTGGGTTGCTAGCTAGATTCAGGCAGAATTTCAATGGATGAGTTGCAGGAAGGCGAATCGTATTCTGGTCGCGAGGATGTGCCGAATGCGATGTGCGGCATTCGCAGGAAAGGTCGGGACGGGGAAGAATGCGGATCTCGTGTAGGCAGAGAATAGGAGGAGCAGAACTTTTTTGATTACTAGTGGCGCTCAGGAATGAATCCTCTCCGTTTGTTTTCGAAGGTGGCCGCAGCGTCACCCAAGAAGCTTTCCTTCGACAATGTATCCCTCCAGCAGCAACCTCCCCCTCCCGAGGTCCCCGTGGCGCCTTTGGTGGTCACCACGCGAGGCGAACCAAAGGTGGGTCCACACTGCGAGCTTCACATTCCAGCCGAGGATTTGGATGTCTCCACTCCTGCGAAGACGACGCCGTCTAGCGGCAGACGAAAGCGCGGTCAGTCTCCCCCCGAGTCAGTCTCCCCCACGAAACTCCCAACGCCTGGCCGCGGGAAGAAAACCGCGAATGGCGGGCAGCGCGGATCCCACCTGTCGACGAGCTCCACTGGCAAGCCCGGGCATCATCACCGACGATCGCTAAGCAACTTGCCGAGATTAGAGAACGGCACCACTATTACTACGGATTTTCCACCGGGACGCACTTTGAGACAATCTGCGTCGTTTTCCGGTGTTTCCGCGTCGCGAGGAGGTCGCCCTCCTACCAGCGGAGAGATTAGCTTTCCGGTGTTCGGAAGTGGCACCGCCGTCACAGCCCCTCGTAGCACTGGGAAACCCGTGCGCTACGCGAATTCGAAGACTCCGGTGAAGAGTGTGGCGAGTGGATATGGCGAGGAAGCTCGAATTGAGTTGAAGGAGGATCCCACGTTCTGGTTGGACCACAGTGTGCAGGTTCGTGTGGAATCACCTCTCCGGGGGGTCCTAATTTTCTAACAATTTCGTCTTTGGAAAGAAATTTCTTGTTGTTTGAATTTCGTGAGCAGGACGGATCACAGTAATTGGTGATGAGCGCATTCCACGAGTACGGCTTCCAATGCAGATGTGTACAATTGGGGCGCGGACATTGAAATTGTGCAATGTGAAACCCGTTTCTAATCTCCTGAACCTGAGTAATGGCATTAGTTGTATTGAATTGATTGTTGCCGATTTCACGTTGTAGTGCTCTTGCGATTCACCTTATACGGTATCATGACAATCACGAATGGGTCCTCAAATTTTCAATGTTGTGATTGGCCACTCACGAGTTCATCCTCAAAACTTGGCTCCCCAAAACTGCCGAATATTCCATATTTGAATTGTATCAACGGCCTGCAACTTTCTCTGTTAATTTCCAACTGTCGTCCGTTCTTCAAGAGCTACAACCTCTTAGATGTGATGTATTTGAAGATACGCTGGAAAAACACTCAACTTCAAGCTGATCTAGAAAATGAGGAAGTCCTCGCCCGCCGTTTATCGTAATTTTGGTGTCATCATGAGTCTATTGAAGCATCCGTTCCACAAGGTCTGAAATCCTATTTTTATTGTAGGTTCTGATTCGGGCGCGTCCTCTGAGTGGCGCCGAGGTCGAGCAGCATGGGGTGGGGCGATGCGTGCGTCAAGAGAACGCGCACACGGTGTCGTGGCTGGGACAGCCGGAGACGAGATTCACCTTCGACCATGTGGCAGGCGAATTCGTCACGCAGGAGGAGCTTTTTCGAGTTGCCGGATTGCCGATGGTGGACAACTGCATGGCGGGGTACAACAGTTGCATGTTTGCTTATGGCCAGGTATGATTGTTTCTCCCCATTTCGGAACGTTTCTTGCCTAATTCAGTGCATTCTCAGGCGGCGTCTTTGAGGTTGATGCGAGGTTAACCGCACCCAAAATGTGACACTTGAGGTGCTGATCATTATCGTAGTTACCATTTTTTAGAATGATCGGATTTTGAAGTGTTTCTCTAAGCAAACAAAGAGGATTCCGACGCACTAGAAAATGCATTATCTGGATAGCATATGTGAAAGTTATAAGAATTCACAATTGTTTTGGAAGACGACCTAAAGTAGGCATTGAGTTAGTGTACAGTCCCGATATCAATATGTATTCATTTTTGAAGATTTTGGGGTTTCACATGTACGTTGGTGTCGCAATTAGGTGCCTCTACCTGACGTTGATAAAGTTTTCCACAGACGGGGAGTGGCAAAACGCATACGATGCTGGGCGACCTTGGGGAAGTGGATGCACAACCAAATGAGAACCGCGGCATGACGCCACGAGTCTTTGAGTATCTGTTCGCTAAAATCCTCAAGGTACTCAAACCTCAGAATTTCAATTTGGTGAATCCGACAACAGAATCGCTTGAATTCGTTGTAATTTCCTCTAGACCCTAGTGCCCGAAAGCTTAAACCCTAAACCCTAGTGCCGGCGTTGATGCAGGAAGAAGAAGCCCAGAAACATGCCAAGTTGAAGTACAAATGCACGTGCTCCTTCTTGGAGCTCTACAATGAGCAAATCTCCGACTTGCTTGAGCCATCCTCCACTAATTTGCAGATGCGCGAGGATTTGAACAAAGGGGTGTATGTGGAAGGCTTATTGGAAGTTGAAGTTCAGAATGTTCAAGATGTTTTGCATCTCCTTCTGCTGGTACTTCGTACTCCATGCTTGCCCATATTGAACCAAGCAATTGTGTTGGTTGAATTCACAATTTCAAAGGAACCTGATCTTCCGAATTCCACCCGCAAACTCTTTGCATAACTGAATACTTAGGTCTGGGTTAAATTTTTCTTTTCTTTTTTTGCTCCTCTAGGGCGCAACGAATAGGAAAGTGGCTGCCACCAACATGAACCGAGAGAGCAGTCGCTCACACTGTGTTTTCACTTGTGTCATCGAAAGTCAGGTACGCAAACCACCTGCTGAATTCCTGGAGATCGTTTTTGATACCCACTTCACTGAATTCATTAAAGGTGCAAGTGACTTTTGAGAAGGCCTCAGTGAGCATTAATTCTTATCAAGAGATTTTCCCACAACAGAGCTCCTCCAAGATATTAGGAAATGGGTGAACATCTGAAGTTTTTATTCCTCTATCTTTAATTTTCATGTTCGAAGCACAATGAATGTAATATTGAAGGTTACAGATGGCGTGGGATAGTGACGCAGAAAAGAGTGCACATGTAATTCTGCAATTTTAACAAATATAAAACTTTTGTAGTTTGCATTTTTGCAAAAAACACTTGTGCATTTCGCTGATCTCTGATGAAGAGAATTGAATGGCAGTGGGAGTGCGATTCCATGATCAACTTCCGATTTGGTCGACTGAATCTCGTCGACTTGGCTGGTTCAGAAAGGTACGGTTCAGAAAAAACAATCAGTCCATCCATGTAGTGAGAAGCACCCTAAACCCTAAACCTAATCCCATAGATCATTCACTTACCGTTTAAGGTGCTTCTTCTTACTTTGCCATATGAAGTTAGAAACATTTATTATTTGTCGTGACCACATTAATAGCGACCCTAGAGAAAAAACCACGTGGACATTGCGTGATGAATTTGGAATCTTCCTCCGCTATGGAACAGACAGAAAGCCACGGGCGCTGATGGGGAACGGTTGCGTGAAGCGGCCAGTATCAACAAATCGTTGTCCACACTTGGGTAAGCTCTCTCCCTAGCTCGTAAATCTCCCCATGAATCGAATGAAACTTTGTATTTCAATGAAATCTCCACCAAAACCAACTGAACCAGCCAATTATTTGTGTGCAGGCTTGTCATTATGGTGCTGGTGGACATTGCAAATGGGAAACAAAGGCATGTCCCGTACCGAGATTCAAAGCTCACGTTCCTCCTTCAGGTGATGATTCATCTTCCCCTTAGAGAACAACCTTGAAATGCTTGCAAATTCTTGTAGAAAAAGTTGACTGATGGTGCTGTTTCTCAGGATTCTCTTGGAGGCAACTCGAAAACCACCATTATTGCCAACATCAGCTCCTCCACCTGGTATGAATTCAATTCCTCTTAACCATAGCTTCCCATCTTTTCCATTTTTCAGCTGGAGATTGCGTAGTAAGCAATTTTGAAACTGTCTGAAATGACATTACAATTGCCTGACTTTAATACGGCTAGTGTCAATTGACAAATTTTCTACTATTGGTGTCTACTAGTGTTGATTGCCAAATTGACCTTTGTTTACTGTTTCCCGTATTGATGTTTGCAGTGCTTCCTCGGAGACTCTCAGCACCCTCAAGTTTGCACAACGTGCGAAGTTCATTCAGAATAATGTGCGATGTCGTTCCCCAAACCTCGTATTGGTTTTTTGGGCCATGAGTTTGTGTCAACTGCTTTTCTTATTTCTTCAGTAGTAACAGATCGGCCTGTATGAATAAATGATCAGGCTGTAATCAACGAGGAGGCGACTGGAGACGTTCGAGGGTTGCAAGAGCAAATTCAGCAATTGAAGGTGAGAAGCTTCTCTCTAGTTTATTCTTATGTGCTTCTCTTCTCAAATTGATAGTTTTGGAATGGAGAATGAATGTGCAAGAAAGTGTAGCACTCTCTTGGCATTTCGATGTGAGTTTTGAATTAAGAAGTGTTTGCATTTTCCTTCTCATTGCAGGATGAGTTAGCGCGTGTGAGGAGGCAGAGCATATCAAGGATGCCGAGCGTGCTTGTGCCAGAAATGAATGGTGGCGAGCTTAGTTCTTCAATTGAAAACAATATATCTGGTGCAAAAGATGGATTTGACCCTCTGAGGAGCTCAACGGAAGGCTCCTTCCTGCAGTTTGGCAGAGCTGTATTGGGTCCGACTGCTTTGAGTCACAAGGTAATTATCGGCCTACCAATTCTTTATCGATAGTTGAAGAGTGCCAAGAGATTTGCGTTTCACAAATTTTCAGGTGGAAACTGACTTTGTTTACTTGGTGGGAGCTCAGTTAAAGGCCATGGAAGCCCTGTTGGCGGACGCATTACGGAGAGAAAAGCTTCTAGAGAAAACAAGTGATGCTAAAATTGAGTATCTGACTCGCATGGTTAGTTGTTACTTTACCCTTCAAGGACGTGGAAGCCCACATTGGGCCTCATGTATTTTTTGGCAGTTTTGAGGAGCTCAAATATAGATTTTTATTAATTCAAGAAAATATTTCTTAAACCAACCTAACTAATGATACAAAATATGCTTTACTTCTCCACTTCCACAATATGCTTCCTCGAAATGGTCATTTTCAACCGCTGTCACAATGCATGTTGAATCTGTTCCTTCCATGACTTTATTGTTCTTTTTTTCCTACAATATCCTGCCTGCTGAGCGTTATCCTCTGTTCCAGGTCAAGCACCGAGAGGAAGAAACGTGTTTCCAAAAATCACTACTGGAATCAAGAAAACACAAAATGCGTTGGCTGGAGGGACCTTCTGAAACAGATTCAGAGAAATGTGCCGCTGCATCCCAAGCGTTGCAGGTTTTGCAGGTCGAATGTGATCATCCCGAGCATCTGAGGCTGGCTATGGAGAATCGCCACCTCCAAGAGCAACTTCGTAGGTACGGAGACTCTGCAGTTCTCTCTTCTGTTTATTGAAGCTCCTTCATTTCCAATTTCAGATGGCTTTTTTATGGCTACGGTGTACCATTTTATGGGACATAGATGGCTCGCATATTCTGCTCTACGTGGTCTATAGTAGTTAAGCTCTGACTAGCTCTTAGTAAATAACAATATTAGTGGGCGGACGAAGTGCAAGTTTAAAAGTGCAGCATGCTATCATGTTGTAACAGCATTTTTTGTGAAGTGTAGCAAAAATATCCCTGGATGTCAGAAGTTGTCAAGCTCGGAAATTGGCTTGTCTACCGTAGGACAGGAGAGTTTTCCGCACCTGATAATTTGACATATTGACCGAAGAAACATTTGTTTGGCAGGTCTCAGGAGTATGATGCATTTGAGGAGAGAGAAACTATGTTTCAAGATATCTCACACTTGCGAGAACAAGTAAAGTATCACACAAGCCTTTTTTTTTTGTTGGTTCTGCTCAAAGTTATGGGAATCCACTGGTGTTTGTTGGTTTCCTGCTGACTTAAACTGCGTTGTTCGATTTGTAGCTACTGGATATGTTGGACCGAAACATTTCTATGGACTCCGGTGCTCTTCCCCAGGTCCGACTCCCTTCCTCATTCTGGCCAATATATGTACACGATTCTTCAGATTTGGACTTCTTTATTGAGGAACACTAGTAAATAACCTCCCTGCCAACTGTAGTGCCATTTAAGACAGTTTCTAACGACAGCATTGCCAATTGCAATGTGGCTAGATTCTCTAGAGGGTGGGTATCCTACTAGATAACCCTCTTTGAAAAGCTCTCGAGTCCTAATTTTTACTAGTCCTTTCAATAGATTGGTTTGATCTATTATTCACAAAAGCTTGTCTTTGTCAACCCCAGCAAACCGCGTTGGTAACCGAACTTGCGGCTGAGAGACAAGTGACAGAGCTTCTTCGAATCGAGGTCGAAGCCTACAAAAATGACCTCGCCGAAAGTCGAATGAAGCTGCAAGCCAGTTTGGATTCCAATGAGAGAATATCAAGGTATGGTGATAGTGTCGACAATTGAGTTGCATTCCGGTATGATTGCTAAATTCCGAGATCTTAGCTGATGATTGTGTCAATGGGCAGCGAGTTGGATGCGTTGCGAATGGAGCTTGAGAGCTCACAGGAGGAGTGCCGAAAACAAAGACAAGAGCTTGGAATTCTTCAGGTACCCGTTCCGATTAAACCGCACAGATCTAATTAATAATCCTTTATTGAACCGCACTTGGTATCTATCGTCTGGTACACTTTTACTCAGACTTTTGGATGAGCAGGTCAAATCCCAAGAGGTGGAGAGTTTGGAGTTGAAGCAAGCGCAGCATCAACAATTCATGTTCGAGCTGAAGACGCAGCTTCAGAAGGTAATCACTGCCCCGTAAGGTAATCACTGTTTCATGAATTATATAGTAATTCTCCTAATTCAATGCTCCAATTGGCTGTATATTGTTGGTGAACCAAAGTCTCTTACGCTCAATGTTCATGTTTTCTGCTCACGAATCAGAGCGAAGAGAAGGCGGAGCAGGAAGCGAGCCGGCGAAGCCAGCTTGAGCTACAATTGCAAGAGGCTCTCCAGGAATCCACCAACTTGCAGACCGAGCTCCAGGTTCCGAAAAATTCAGACGAACTTTTCAATCTACTTTTTTCCCTCATGTTCTAGGAATCTCATTTGATTTTTCTACTTTTATTTCTCCCTCTCCCCTTCCCGCATTCCATCACTTTTCCAACACTTTCAAATTGGTAGCTTATACATCGTGGCAGCTAACAGAAGTTCATCAGAAGAAACTTCATTAGGAAGAGGTTACTATTAAGCATTTGAACATACGTAGGAGTGGGGTTTTGGGGAGGTTTAAAGAGCTGTGGAGAGATCTCTCTGGGTACGAACCGAATTTGTCAAGATCAAATCTTTATTACTGTGTCTGAATTGCTTATGCAATTTCAAAGTGATCCACTATTGAAGGGACAGTAGACAACCCCATACATATCCATTTAAAGATCAGCGTCAAAGTTGCGCTTGCACTCAACTTGCTAATTCCAGTCCAAGCAAACGTAAGAGTGGAAGAGATCAGTTGCTGACTTTGTGGTGGCTCCGAATTGCAGTGGACCAGAGACGCATTGGAAGACGCCGAAGCGCTAGTAGAAAATTTGCAACGAAACGAACCCGTGTTGGAAATCGGAGACCCAGGAGACTCATACGAATCCTTCATGATCGGGCAGTTGCAAGGGGAGATCATCGAGATGCACTCTCGTTTGGAAGACGAGCGCAAGCGTGGCAGAGAGCTCGAGTCGCAGATGGCCAGAAAGGGAAACCACGACGACGCGTCTCACAAGCGGGCCTTAAGCACTGACTCGTGCGATGCAACAGGCAAGCGCAGAGTGCGCCACCATGACGCCATCTTGCAGTTGCAAAGGGAGCTCGAAAGCTTGGATGGTGGGTCACCGAGTTCATCCCGGGACGCAATCAAAGGCTACCGCTGGGAGGATGGCACACGTGACGACGAGGCGGAAGTGAAGCACTCGGTGACCATCATGCAGCTGCAATTGGACATGGAAGCGTTAGAATTGGCGCTTGCCGAGGAGAAACAGCGACATACGGAATCCAAAGCTTCCAGTGAGACTCTCCAACAGCAAATCTCAACCCTCGAAAGCAAGTCGTGTGAAGAAATGGAGATCGTTCAGACTCTTCAAGGTCACCAGAGCCCTGTGCGTGAAGTCGTGGCAAAGACGACTGGCGACATGGAGAAGATGGAGGAGGCGCTTGTGATTGCGAGAGAGCACTTCAATTTGGAGAGGGCGACGTTGTTGCAAGCTGTTGCCGACGCGGAGGAGCGGTACACTGTTGCGAAGAACGAACTCGCGGTGCGGCATGAGGAGTTGGTTTGTCTGGAGGAGCGGAGTCGATGTGCTGAAGCGAGGGAGCTTGTTGTGCAGGAGGAGAGGGTGAAGCTGGAGGAGGAGATTGTGAAGCTGAAGGAGCAATCCGCACAGGAACAGGAGGATTGGGTGTTGGAGAAGTCGGAGCTCCTGGTCGCTGTGCGCGATTCGGAAGCTCGTTGTGTGGAGAAGAATAAAAAAATCATCAACCTGGAAAGGATGCTGGGAACTCGTAAATCTGAGAGCATCGCTCAAGAAGGTCTTCGGAATCAGTTCAACCGGAATCCGAAGCTCGAGAAAGAGCTTGCGACCATGACGGAAGCTATGGAGAAACTTACGGGTGAAAATACCCAGTTGCAACGACAGGTGGAGCTCTTGCGACGTGAAGCTGAAGATGCACGAAAAGTAGCGCAGAAAGAAGAGGAGCTCGCTCCCATGCAGACGAATCTGGTGGATATGGAGAATCTCTTGGAGCAAGAGAATAGCAAAGTGAACGCACTCACATTGTCCATCACAGGCACGGGAAAGAGTTGGATTGGTCACATCGAGAAGGAGAATCGTGAGCGGAAATCGGGGAGTGAGCTCGTCAAGAGCACCGATCGGTCGTTACGCGCGCTCCCGGAGAATCGGAAGCCGCGTCGACTGAGCGATGGTGGCACTCACAAGCTCGGTGACAGACCAAAACATCAAGACGCAACTCGAGCAAGTGGGGAGAAAAATGCAAAGCTTCGCTCGAAGGTCCAGGATCAAGAACAACAACGACAACAGCAGCAGCAGCAAAATCTTCAGTTCGATGCTTCAAAAGCCGAGCTCCTGGCCGCCATGAAGGAGACGGAACGTTACAAAGAGCTGGTACAACAATGTGAAGCCGAAATGGAGCGATTGACGCTGCTGCTCCTCCAGACCGAAGAGCGTCAGATCAAAGCCGAGCAGGCCTGGAGGGAGGAGAAATTCGAGCTCCAGGCGCACAGACACGAAGCTGAATTGGAGGCGTCTGCAAAGAAGCTGAAGCTGCCCGCGCGGTTTGCGAAGATGGAGCAATGGCGCCAACAGGTGAGCGAGGCTGACAACCTCATGAGCATCCTCGTGCAGGCGAACGAGAAGGCGAAGCAAGAAAGTTCCCTAGCCTCCGTCGAACTCGTGCAGGAGTTTCTGGACCTCATGGCGACAACGAAGGAGCAGCTGGACTCCACCATGGGCCACGCCGAGTTTGAGATTCGCGGGTTAGCGGCGGAGACTCAGCTGCTGAAATCCGAGCTCAAGCAGGCGCTTCTGGATCCCTGCAAGGCGGTATTGGCGGAGCAAGAGGCAACCATCCATAGCCTGCACGAGGAGCTCAGCACGGCGAGGAAGCAGACGTGGAATGCGCAAGCTGACCAAGGCGCCACGGTCCGCGCTTTGCACGAGAAGGAGGAGACGATCATGAACCTCCTCAACGAAGTGAACCAACTCAAGCAGTCCCGGAACATGTCCCTCCGCCAGAGCTTGACAAACGATCTCCGGCAAAGCTTGACGAAAGAGGAGCTCGCCCAGCCGGCGTTGCGAAGGTCATTCTCGTGCAAGCTGATTGAGGAGAAAGAGATGACCATGACGGTACTCAAGGAGGAAACGGAGTTTCTGAAGACCCTGGTATTCAGCCTAGACACGGAAAACGGGGAATTGCAACAGCAGCTCCTCGACTTCCAAGCCGAAACGACTGCTCTCAAATCCGCCATCGCCACTCTGGAACGAGAACAGCTGAACCTCGAGGACAGCAACGCGAAACAAAACGAGGATTCCGCTGCACTTGAGCTGAAACTCCAAGAGAGCACCCGTCGTATCAGTGAACTTGAGTGCCAGAGATCTGAGCTCAAGGATGAAATGCAGCGACAGGCGGTGTCGCTTGCAGCTCTTTACGGTGAGCTTCAAAAGCAGGAGAGTTTGGAAGACATGGTGCGCACCGATGAATCCAAACCCGAGGACAAGAGCCTCCTGGAGGTCTTGGAGGAGGAGAAGGTGGAACTCAAGTCTATAATTGAGCGTTTTGACGCTGAGATGGTGGCTCGCAAGAGTGAGTCTTGCGAACTGAAACTGCAGGTGGAAGCTCTCCAGCAAGAGATTGAGGCTCGAAATGTCGAGTTGCGAGAAATTGCAATGGAACGGACGAAACTGAAAGCGGAACTTGAGAGTAAACATGAACTTGCAATGGAGCGTGACAAACTTCAAGCGGATCTCGATCTTTTCATGGAGCAACTGGAGTCGGTTCAAGCCATGGCTGCGGAACGCGACGTCTTAGCTTCTGAAGCTCGCAAGGTTTGGGTGCCATCCCTTGTCGAATTTTCAGTTACTCACTCTTCTAAATGTGAAGCTCATGTGCTTAATGAGCGAGAACCTTTTAATTTTCTACATTCCATTCAAACCTCTCCATGACAATGGGCTTCGAAATCTATTCTCTCGTGTGTTCACAAATTGACACCTGGAAGTTTTCCAGTCACATGTGTACACAGCATGACAGATTCTCAGGATACACTAAGAATGTGCAATTACAGAGATTAGAGTGGATATGATTGTAGAGAGACTATGCTGTAAGCATAGTTGCATCGGTGTCATCTATTAACCCTTAAACCTCACAGTTTCTGAAAATACGCTGAAAAATCAGCCCGATGGACTGGCTGTGACGTTTAAGGGTTACTATCAATGACACTAATGAGTAATTAAAAGGAGTTGTGGCACTGTTCGTTGTATGAATGGGAATGTCTTGTTTGCAACGAATGATAATTTCCGATTTATTCTTTGCTTATGGTATTCTTTTTTTATGTGAGCAGATGGCCGACCTGAGCAAGACACGAGCCGACGAGAAGCAGGTGGAAGCTGAGATTCTAGGACGGTCGGTAGAGGAACTGGAAAACACAGTATATGCTCTCGAGTCTCAGGTTTGTGAAGATGCTACTCCACATGATTAGAGTCCAGTGCCTTGTGAATGCATATAGAATGGTTCAAATGATGAAAATATGCCTGTTTATATGCCTGAATGTGCAACTTCACGTTAACTTAACCTTGGTGGACGTTTGAATGGAAGGGATCTTGGGAGATAGCTTAATATGTGTTCCGTTTCACATTTATTGCTCCATGTGCATTGGATTTCAAAGTCGACTTCAATTATCATGGTAAAGAAATCACACCAACTTAACGAATGGAATGTTTCCCAACCCATGAGCAGGTGGGGCTTCTGAAGAGAGATTGCGACAGGCAGAGCTTTCTACGAGAGGAGATGGAAAGTGAGCTGCAAGGACTGCAGAACCAGATTTCCATCATGCATGCTGCTCTGACGGAAGCCACCAGCAGGAGTGGTAATGAAGTTGCGGAAATGAAGTTGAGGAAAGAAGAGGCCGAAAGGTTTGCATTCCTCCCATTCATCAATGGAATCCATGTCTGTATTAGTAATTGAGTTTCGTTACAATATAACTTTGCTGATTTGATCTGCTTTTCATTCGTTCATTCATGTGTCAAAACTGTGTATGCAAACCTCAAATTTGCGCCTGTTCAGGATCATGTTGGAGTTTAGCACGTTTTTTCATCTTTCAACATTCATATCTATCGTTTTTTAACTGGATTGAAGATTGGATTTTCTGACGGTGAAATGGGCCTTTTGTGGTGTGATTCACTTCGTTGAATTATCACTAATACTCATTACTTAGAGGTGAAGGAAAAAACACAAGATAAAACCAGGGTGCCAGTTAATCTTCATCTTTTAGCGTCTATATCTCTTGCTGTGTAACTCCAACGATTGGTTTCTTTGAAGATATGACTTTGTAAGGGTGTTGTTACTCAGTGAGGGTAGAAATATTACATTAAATTTACAAATTTACAAACTTTTAGGACAGGAAAATGAAAACACAGGGTGTGAAAACAGGGGTTACCTTAACAAACACCTCTATTGTGATACCTTCTTTCTGATTTAAATTGGATGTGGGGGGGATCTAATTCGCAGGATGCTCGAGGAAAGAGAAGCTGAGATGCACCTCCTGCGTAACAAACTGGAGAAGGTCCAAATGGGATTAGAAGCATCTACACCATTGGAAAGTGTGCAGCCGGCTCATCCTCCGATCCAGAAGCTCCAGAAAGGCCACTCCCGATCAGCCTCTGCGTTTGGGTGCATCAAACTGGGCCACCAGGTTCAGTCGGAACTCGAGGAAGAACGGAAAGCCTACCAATGCCGCATTCAGGAACTGGAAGAAGTGCTTGAAAACCACGAAAACGAAGTCACTATGCTCCATGAAAAGCTCGAAGATGCTGAGCGGATGACTCGGGACGTGCTGCGTGTTCTTCGGGGTGTCAAAGTGGACATGACCAATGTGGCGGTACGTGAATTCACTTCATGATGTCGCTTTCACCGTTCTAAAGAATTTGAGAAATTTTGGACCCTGAGTAGCAGTGCTTGTAAATAAAGGTGCTCAATTGTACATAAATCAAAGGTTCACTGTCTGTGCCATGGATGCATAGTAGCATCATTTATTGAAATGGTGTCTCTGTTGAGAATAATAATAACCCTTCTGTTATATGGAGTAGTAGCACTCAATGAATTGGAGAGCATCCCAAGTAGGTTTCTTGTCCAATGTGACTGGTTTCTGTTCATTGATCATCATCTTTTTGGTGGATGTGTATTTGAATGCAGACCTTCTTAGGTGAACAGGAGGTAGAAGAAGGGAAACAGATTGAAAGTCGAACGCTCCAGAAGGTGGGTTCGCTGACTTCAATGCATGATTTCTATCATATAAATAAATCGAGTATGATGTCCATGCTTGCCTATAGTTGTTTTTTTAAACTTGACACCTGGAATTGTTTTCCTTGCAGGACGAAGAGATTGAGCACATACTGACACGGCTGAATGATCTCATTGAAGAGCGGGAGAGGTAAATTCCTGAGCTTTTTTGTAATGTGGCCTCATGGATTTACTCGTGCCTTGGATCAACTTGTATCCTCCGACTCACTCTTAAAATACTCTGGTGCAGTTGGTTGGAGATGATCAGTCGAAAGCAGGCTGAATTGGTGGCTTCCCAAGCAGTTGTGGAGAATCTCCGAGAACGTGAGAAGTCACTTACAGCCGAAAACAAAAAGTTCAAGGTACGCTTGCAATCAGTTCTCTGGCTCTTCATGATCGCCCATAGAAGGAATGTGAAAGTGCTTGAGTGAAGAATTTTTGTAGAGATACCAAACCCTATGCCATCTCTCCTGATTCGGTTAACAAATGTAGTGGTTGGCATGGACAGCTTGAGAATCGAACGCAGCTGAAGAGGATCGGGCAACTAGAACAGGAAAATAAGACACTCTCGGGACAGCAGAACCTCCAGCAGCGAATCAAACACCATGCTAGAATCAAGGTATATTTAGTAGTTAACGGTTTAGGATCTATATCAATGTTGAGAGCTTAGGGTGTAGTGTCAATACCAAGCATCAATACCAAACATTATAATCTGGGTTGTAGGCTTTAGAGTTTATGTCTGTTTGAGAATTGACACAGAGTTTTTTGCCTTGTCTGCTGTCTCCTGCTGACGTACGGAATGTGACCAGGACGAGAACAACACTCTGCGGGTGCAGAACAACGAGCTGAGTTCGAAGCTGCGACGAGCGGAGCACGTGAACACCCGAGTAAGTGAGGAACTGGCCAAGTACCGCACCGCGCAAGGCAAGCCTTCGGCATTGAACTTGGAAGAGGAGCAGCGCTTGCGCTCGCTGTTGCAGGAAGTGGAGGAGCAGCGGGACCTGGAGGCTCAGAAGCTGGCCAGACTCTGTGCTAGTGTCATCAAGGCTGCAGGCATGGCGGATGGGGACGCTGGCACCCCGCCTGCCGTGGCTGTGGAAGCTGTTCAGCAACTGAAGCTGCACTTGGAGACTCTCCGCCATGAGTTTGAAGACTTCAAGCTCAAGGTGACCCTTCCCCTTCTCCCCTGATTTTTCACAAGCTCCTCCAAGTTTTACTTGTCATGTGCTTGTGCACTTTTTCCTTCCAGTTTTCGAATCACCAGTTTTTTGGAATGTATCCAATTTTACTGGCCTTTCATTTGAGGCTTTTTTCCAAGTTATGCGGGAATTTTTGGTGTGTAATATCACTGTGGCAAGATCGGACATAACTTCAATGCTGCCCATTTCTGTTGAACAAGCATGCATTGGATATGGAGAGCATGATTAAGTCCTGGGAGGCCTTCCAGCATATTGGACAAAATGTACAACTGAATTGACAATGTCTAGATCTTAATGTCTTAAGTTTTCATTGATTAGCAGAACGGTATTTGCAGTGATACGCGGCGCACTTGTGCTAAAGCATGGAACAATGTACTCCAAGCTTTGATTTTCATTTAGAATGATTTGCTGGTATCTCAATGGGTGAAAAGCGGAGCTCTTATCAATGTTAATTGATTTGCATGGTAGTTTTGCTTCTCCCTTGAGCTCAATAACCTTGTGATTCCTCCCTTCTGATGAGTGACTGTTGGAGCATGTGGACAGACAAGGATTCTGGGAGAACGGCACAGACTGAACGAACTGCGAACTGCGAATTCCCCCTTGAGAGGCATTGATCCGCAATTGACTCCGAGATAACAAGGTTTGCTACAGCATTTGTGCATATTGATAGCAGCAAGGCAATCTTTACCCCCCAATAGAGACGCATGGCATCATTTGATTGTCCAACACCCGTGATAAGCAAACGTGGAAATGCAATTCGGCAAGGCGAAGTGCCTAATCTGCTATCTACTTCCTGTACCAGCGAGGTTCGTGATAACACTGTACTGTACAGTAGCAGTAATATAGTATTCCAGCAACATTACATTTAGAATTAAGTGTTGACTTGATTCTGCGTGTATAATATTCATTTCTTAGGATCTTAGGAATGATCTTGTCCTTGCATCACCCGTGATGAATTGTCTGCATTTGCTCCAGCCTTACCGCTGTGCCTTGAATTGTTGAGGGCGCTCTTTCTCTGAGTTTCAAGGCAGTTCTAGGTGATGGCGATTTCTTCGCCCTTTGATGTACTTATCAATCTGACTAGCTATTTGTGAAACAAAATTTTGCTCTCTTTCAATCCTGTTGTAATCTTCTAGGTTGGAATGGGTTATTAGGGGTCTCGGAGCTTGCTGTCATTCTGCAGCAAGGTTTCTTTCCGAATTTGGTCCCAGATTGTTTCTTTCCAGATTGAGTTTTGTTTAAAACTAATCAAATGAAATTGATTGTGAAGTCAAGTGTTAAGAAAAAAAAAGTCAAAGCGCTTAAAGTCACTACCCAATTAGAAAGTTTTTTTGAAACAATGGCTTGCATAATATCAAAAAATAATTAATCCCTAAAGACCGACCCAAGGAGATCCTCCCTCCAAATCATCATTGAACTGCCATTTGTAAAGATCAACAAAAAAATGTTTCTTAGTCATTTTAAAAAAAATTTGATTATAGGATCCTCTTCATTACTATTGTATCAAATTAGTAAACATTCCAAATT
The DNA here is from genome assembly GCA_963920665.1 of Straminergon stramineum. NCBI lineage: Eukaryota > Viridiplantae > Streptophyta > Bryopsida > Hypnales > Calliergonaceae > Straminergon > Straminergon stramineum. Next base: position 15,489,185 of record OY987264.1, on the reverse strand, counting down.
TCAAAGGATTTGGTCATACGGATTTGAAGATATTAGCAATCAAAGTTCAATTTTTGAAAAAAAAAAGTTTTTTTTCTCAAGCATGATGACTTTTTGGGTGCACATCTCAAAAAATTCACAAATGAAAAGTTTGTTTTTCTTTCACAATAATGAATAATAATGAATAGTTGTAAACATGATTGCCAATTTTTATAAGGAAGTCGGAGCAGTTGAAGATTTTTTTCATAGCTTTGTATTAAATGGAAGTATATTAACCCCTAAAGGACCAAGGCACTAGATTCTAGTGTTTCGAAAACTTTGAAGTTAAGTAAAGCCCAACCAAATTGCTATTATTAATAGTTTATATTTTTGGAGAATTCTTTTTGAAGACTAGTTTTAGGATCAAAAAGCCAATCTTAAAAATGAAGGATTATGATTTTTCTATTCAAGATTTTGTGCAAGGATGCCCATTGCAATCTTGACTTCCCACAGTGTTGAGGGCTCTTGGAAATGAGCCTCAAATACACTAGATCTTGGAGGAAAAATCACTTTAGAAATTCATTTAAAAAAATTGTAGAATAGGTTTTGAAAAACCGTAAATTCATTGAGTTTGTGCATGCTAGGCCCTATAACCTCATATTTTTTTAGTGACCAACATTTTAGAGTTGACATGCAAAAAGAGAATTGAAAAATTTTCATAGTTTTAACACTATAATCTTTCAATCTATAAGTGATATTGTTATGTTTTCTTGACCTATGTGATCTCTAACATGTCTAGTTTGAATTTGTATGGCTACAATTCAAAAGAAATTGGTACAACTTATGAAAATGTTGACTCTTTGCTCAATTTAGAGCAAATTTCAAGAAGCTCCAAACAAGCCTTGGGCATTTAGGGGTTAACAAATCAAGAATTTGACCTGACCAAGCACATCAAATATTTTCTCCTACCAATCAATCCACTAGGAGAAAATGAGGGGTTTTGCAACTATGAAAAGCAACTGGTTTTGAGATGCATTGGACATTTTGTGACTAGTGCTAATTTGAAGCCTTTAGTTGCAATGGACAAGTCACATGTAGGATTGTAGTTGCAAGTTGTGACAACCTATTTGGAACTTCATCGATGAACTTTTTTGACGTGGTTGCTTACATGATATTTGCTACTACATGAAGTCAATCATTCAATTGATGAGTTGTGCAACTTGTTGGCAACCCAGTTGTGACTAGTGTATGACTTCATTGTAGCTCATCTATGACTTCATTGTGATTTGTTGCAACTTCATCGCAACTCATTTATAACTTCATTGCAACTTGTTTGTGACTCATTTGCAACTTGTCTTAGATTTGTAGATTTAATCTCAATGATTTGTAGATTTTAGATCTAGATTCTTTTTTAAATTCAAAAATGGGAATTTTGATATTTAATAAATTTCACTAGTTTAGGAAATTTTACCATTTCATAGGTTTTAAAAAAAATGGATTTTAAATATTTTTAGATTTCTATAGAACGTAGAAATCTACAAATTATAAAAATCTACGAACTATAGAAATCTATAAAATATAGAAATCTTAGGATTCTATTAACAAAATTCGTTACATTAGAATAGAACAACTTACAAGTCTTATATGTCCAACATAATGGTACTCTTGATGATTGATATGGGTACAATTGATATAAGACAACAATGAAATGACTTTGGAAACAACTACACTGAATAGAGGTATTAAGGGGACCAAAAAATTAAAGGAACTAATTGTAGAAAATTGTAGATGTTTGAAACATGATGTACATCCCCTCGAGACTTCAATAACTATTGATGTACTACAATGGTAGATATTTATGTAGTGTGGAATGTCAATTAATTAGTATGGGTCCCCTTAATACCCCTATTTAGTGTAGAAAACCACTACTAAATGAATCACATACATTTAGGAAATGGCAAAGAAACAAAGAAGAAACATTTAGGAAATGACTAGAAAACAACTAAAATTCAACTAGGAAACAACTATCATCATTTTATAGTTGTTGTCGATTTCTAGTCACTTTGTAGTCATTTATGAGGTGAAAAATATGGATTTTCTCCCAACCTAACTTAACAATAAATGCTAGGGTGCAAAATAGAGCTACATCATAAATGCCAAAGATCATCATAAAAAAAATTTGAAAATTTCACAACGCCTTCGCTTGGAAGGTTTTAATTGTTTAGAAATTTTAACCACTAAAGGACCAAGTGACCAAAGGCTAGTTGCAAAATAGCAAGTCTTCTAGCCCATTCATAATGCACCATGCATAATCACTTACTCATCCCATACCTTTTGTGAAATAGACCTCCCTACACTATCCAAATGGAAGGGGGGGGTAATTAGGAATGGGCCTTGACTCCCATATGTGGTCAATGTATTCTAAAGTTCTTCCACACATTCCCATAGTAGTATAGTACAAATTTGTACAATAGAATTTTCAAGAAATAATTCTTTTTCATTTTCCCCTCGCTGCACTAAAAATAAAGAGGCGATTTTTGACAATTTTTGCTTAAATTGTGCCTCGGGACCTTCAGGGGTTAAAGACCCGTACCCTCCGGATATGTCAAAGTTGACATACCCGCTCAATACTGGTTCCGACCGCTCGAGGCCAACGCTTCGTTATCGGGGTTCGTGTCCTGACCCTCGCCATCGTCGTCTGATCGTGAACACAAGCTTTCAATCCAGATGCTTTTCTTCGTTTTTGCCGCGGAAGCTTCCCTGCGCTAAAATAGCAAGCAGCGGGCCAATTGTCCTCTCTAGTCGAGCGCCGTTTGATCGCAAAGCGCCTCAAGTATATTTTTACGGCCACTTCCTTCTTATTAATAAGCTTTAGTTACGATCATGTCAACAGCGCTCGAGCATCATGCGAAGCTTACACTATCCCACTTGCGCGCTTTTGTCTTTACCTGCTCGGGTTCGAAAGAAGCCAAATCTCGGCCGCACGACGAGGCAGCAATTCCGGCCTTTGTTCTTTTCGTTTTTGGCAATCCAGGTCCAAGCGCTCAAATGGCGCCGGAGTTTTGGCCTGGCCGCGACCCGAATTCAACTGTGCCCTGGAATACTCGCCGGCGCCACGGCAGCGAATCGCCTATCGTTGGGAGGATTCTGTATTGGAGGCGCCTCTCTCAGCATCTTTTCAGAATTCTTTGAAATGACGGATTCTTTTTTTAAGTATTTTTTTTCCTGGACGACTCCACTTGCTTGAGTGAATATGATCCTGTCTCCGCCAACTAAAAATAGGTCCATCTTAAGACCTGGCTCCAACGCCGTTGATTGTTGAGGTAGAGTGTGTTCGAGGTGAGGTTGGCACGACTGCTAGGGGATGCAAGAGTGTTGTGAGGCGAGGCGGGAGTAGTGGAGTGAATTTGCTCTGAGTGATTAGTGAGATTTGGAGAAAATGGGCGTGTTTGAGTGCTCTGGCGCTCCATGCAACCTCACGGCGTGGATAGATGGCTTGGTGGCAAACTGGGGGAAGGTCGTGCTCACGGTTGTGTTCGCTGCCTTGTTTGCGAGGTACTTACTCAGCGCGACCGTGGGACGTAGAAAGCTCCCTCCCGGACCGACACCATGGCCAATCCTGGGCAACATTGCCTCCCTCAGTGGCCTTCCGCATCGATCCCTCGAGAATTTGGCGCACAAATACGGAAGTCTTATGTATCTTTCCCTCGGGTAAGTGATCCCTTTTGCTTGGTGTGGATTATCATCCAGTATAGCCTGGTTCATTTTAGCATCTGCTATTGTAAGTTACCGAGGCTTGTGGGAGTCAAATGGAAATGAGGATGCGTACTGTTGGGAGCATGATTTCTTGAGAGTCGTATTCTACTCCTAGTTACTGGAAAATAGAGTACTCCCGTTCTCAATATTTTTTATTGCATTTTCTTGTGTTACACTGCGGGGGGTTTTCAATTTGTTCCTGGAGAGTCTGTTTCTAAGCCATAGGTATTCATTAAATGATTGAAAAATATTTTAAAAACGGTTGTGTTAGATGCTGAATTAGATATTGGAGATCGAGAAAAAACCATTTTCCTGTGGGAAAATTCCATGTAGGGTATATGAGTTTTTGAAAGATGCACTGTTTGAATCAGGCTCATCAAGTTGTTCGTGGCGATCGCAGATATGTTCCATGTATAGTGATATCAAGCGCGGAAGTCGCTCGAGAATTGTTCAAGAACGTGGATATCATCATCTCCAATCGTCCGAGCAGTTGTTTCTTTGAAAATATGTCAGGTTGCAGGAATGTGACAGCATCGCGTTATGGTCCACATTGGCGCAAATTGAGAATGATATCCGCGTCTGAGTTGTTCACGCAGAAGCGACTGGATTTGTACAAAGAATCACGTCTTGCGGAGATCGGCACTTCTATTAAGGAGCTCTTCGTTCAGTCGGAAACCCAAGGTCCCGTTGACCTCCACTTGTGGCTGCATAGATTGCTATCAAACAACCTTTCGCGTGTTATTATTAATGAAAGGTATGGTAGACCCCACTAAATGCTCTCTTGCTTCTTGTAGGTTCCGAACGCTGATAGGTGAGGCATTCGTATGTAATCATCTCTCACTTCTCCAAATTCCGCCCTAGCGTTTTAAAACCAGCAGATCCTTCGATTACAGTTGCAATCCGTAGCACTGGGTAAATATCGTTGTACGGAAAATAACCTTGGCAAGGAATTTGTAGATTTTACAGATGAATTCTTATCTTGACCCTAAAATTTTCTGAAGCATCTTTGAAGCAGAATTTTGTCTCCCTCTTTACACTTCTGTTTCTATTTCAATCTGTACAGGTACTTTGGAACGGATGAAAAAGGCATGGCCGATGCTCTTGAGTTCAACAACATGACTGCTTTGATTTTCGCGCAGGCAGGCGAAGTTGTTGTAAGCGACTTCATTCCCTGGTTCCAACCTCTCACAAAGTTACAACACAAAGGCGATGAGTTTCGTAAGTCAGGGGTGATGGCAACGGAAATAATGAGGAAGATGACGAAATTCGATGAGCGAAAGAAACTTCACGCTGAAGGTCGAAGCACTGGTAAGCCTGAGGATTTCGTGGACGTGTTGCTGTCGTCAACCCTCGCGGATGGTGTCACCCCCATGGACGATCAAATCATTCTTTTGACGCTAATGGTAAGAACGTCTTTGCCGAGTCAAGTACTGCCTGAATTTTTTTAAGGTTTGAATCTTTGATTCCCATTTGCAATTATTCTTAAGGCGTAATCCACTTCCTGATGTTTCTAATCTACCATTTCGCTATCTATGTCAGTGATTCTGATATTTTTCAACGACGAGGTCGCTAAAATTCAAGTAGACCTGAATGCTTGGTACTCAGATGTCTTCCCTTTTGTGCTGTACAGGACATGCTTGTTGCTGGAACTGATACAAGTGCGACCACCATCGAGTGGACAATCACGGAGCTCCTGCGTCATCCCGAATGTATGAAAAAAGTGCTTGAAGAGATAGACTCTGTTGTTGGTAACAGACTTATCAAAGAAGAAGACCTTAACAACATGCCCTACCTGAACGCAGTGTTGAAGGAATCATTCCGTCTTCACCCTGCAACTCCACTGGGACTCCCTCGCGAGGCAAGCCAACCGTTTAAGCTGCAAGGATACACGCTCCCAGTCGGAACTCGTATCTTTATCAACCAATGGGCAATCCACCACGACCCTGCTATTTACCCAGATCCTTACGAATTCAAGCCCGAGAGGTTTTTGCAAGGACCAGAGATCAACATTGTTGGCGACTCACAGTATCAGTTGGTTCCATTCGGATCGGGAAGAAGGAATTGTTTAGGATTGCCTATGGCAGTGCTAGTGATTCCTCTGGTGTTGTGCCATTGCCTCCACAGCATCGACTTCTCTTTGCCTGAGGGTCAAACTCCCAAAGACTTGGACATGTCCGAGTCGTTTGGTGTCTCTGCTCCTAAAACCCAGCCTTTGATGATTTACGCTAAACCCAGGGCACCCGCCGCTTTGTATTGACTGGCATGGACCTCGCGTAGCCATCGCAATCGTTATTGTAATCAAACTTCTGAGTATGTCAATGCTCTGAAACCAGACGTGAGCTGATATTGTTGTTAGCAAGAAAGCTCTCTGTAATTATTGAACAAGTTTCAACTTTTTGGTTTTCAAACAGTGGAACTTGTAATGAACTAAATTTGATTAGCACTTGGAACAATTTTCTGTCAATATTGACATTACTGAAAGTGTCCAATCGACTTGCCTGAACTAGATCGCCCGGTGGAATGTAGGTATACAGTTTAATGTTGACTTAATATCATTCATCCATGGAGGCCCTGGAGTCATTAAGACTTGTAGCTAATTTTGTTTATTTGACATGCAGTATACCAAATTATCATGGAATCAACTGTTGAATTAGGTGTTGTAATTGAGACTCATGAAACCTTCGTGTGTACAAATGGAAATATATGTAGAAGTTTGTGTTGACTTTGATGGCTTGTAAAAGTACTCGGTAACATTCTTGGAGTAAGGCAACCTAATTGTTAAGGCAACCTAATTTCACTATTTAGTGTAGTTTCACCATCTATATCACATCCCTTGTTCTCACTCAATTCTAGGGGATGGACGCACTACTTGGTACAAAACTCACTTTGTACTCCCACTACAGCACTTGGTTATGTCACAAGAAGTTACGGATAAACTAGATGATAAGGACCAACCCTTTTTTTTGGCACCATGGGGCCAAATTGCACAATTTCAAAATAAATGTTTACTTTTCACCACAAAAAAGTAATCTTTTTTTGCCAATAATTTTCCATTTCTATTAAAAATGTGGATGAATTTGCCAAATTTGGATGAAAAGTGCATGAATATGATTGAAAAGTATTTTTGGTCCAAAAGAAGGATGAATATAGAAATACAATACTTCACCAAATTTTAAGTGATCACCATCCTCGCACTTTCTCAAAAAGCAAAAAATAGGAGTGATAAGTACATTTTACTATGTCACAATAAGTTATGTGCAAATGACGTGATGAGATGAAAACAAATTGTAGACTAGTTTGAGTTCCCCCAATTACTTTGATAATGTCTCTTCTTCATGTTACACTGTAAATATAGTCAAAATGCTACAAAACTCATATGCTTTGGGCGCCTACATGGCTATAAAAGTACCCCTTGAAAGGTCCCACTATATAATCTATATTTAGCCTTATAACTCTTCAATTGTGATTTAATATGACTTGTGATATATTGTCTTTTTACATACTATCAAGATTACTAATTTATTTTGTATTGAAAAGAATTTTGTCAATTTTTTTCTCATTGTATACTACCAAATTTATAATGTACTATTCGGCCACAAAGGGCTTATAGGCCCTTCAAAGATTAAACCTTTAACCCTATAAAAAAGGATGGGCCTATGATCATTGATTTCAAGGTTTCCTACCCATTACTTTATTTTGCATCTAGATACAAATGAAAATTTTTATTTTTATTTTGAAGAGATGAAGCCATAAAATTTGAAATTACTGTGAATTTTCTAAGAAAAAAATGTGAAAGAAACTCATATCAAATATAGAATATACTAAAAAATATCTGAAATTTTCACCAAAGATGAATATTATAGTGTAGAACATTATAGTATAAATCAAAGTTATGTATCACTCTAAATTTAAAAAATCAACAAACCATGGTTATAGGCCCAAAGTTCATGTTGTTATAAAATAGTGAAATTATGAATTTTACAAAATTTCCAATTAGAGTACAAATTGTACTTGATAAGTTTTATTTTATTAGTGGAACTCTAATTCAAAATAACATCATTTCTATGGCTCAAATTCCCATCGACCATAAATAGCAAAAAATGGCCAAAAACACTGCAAAGGTGATCCATGGATTCTTCAGAAAAGTCAATTATGCCATAAATGAGGGAATTTGCAATACTATTCACTGAAAATGAACTCAAGTACCTTCAACAACAACAAAAATGGATGAAAAAATATTCTTTTCCATCCTACAATCTAAAGTGAAGTCATCTATCAAACACTTAGTGTCCACAACAACAATACAAGCTTTAGGTCCATAACATAATATTTCTTGAGTAAAAGCAACCCATTAAGGTAGAAGTAACTATAACAAATAATTTAAGCATTTGAACTTGTAGGATATGAGGAATTCATTGGGAATTGAACCTTGATGTGTGCAAAAATAAGGATGAGGAAGAATGCAAAAAAAGCAGATTTTATTTCTCTAAGAACAAATATTTTATTCAATATAAATATGGATTTTTCATTCAGACCCATTCTAGTCTCGTAGACTCACCTATTACATCTAGCTTTGGCACTTCTCCCTAATCAAGGAGGGAAGATAGATGAGTGGACGAGAAGGTACAAACAAAAAATCTTTTTCAATGAAGAGTGCATCCAATAATTGTTGTCCACAATAGGTCACCTTATATAAGGCCATCACAGGGGGGGCTGTCCGAACTAGGTACCTCTAGCTTATAGTTGCTTGGACCATCGAGGGACCATAAAGTCAGAGGGTCTGCGAGAATAAGGTTGAAGATTTAAGTCACATGACAACTGAAGGAGGACAAAATAACCGCTTGACATGTCGAAATGTTCAAATCAGAAACCTACAATCATTCTTGAAAAAGCTTGAATCAGAGCCAAGCTTGAACCATAGTAAAAATTTTAGATGGCCTGTGTCCAGAACTCCGTCAAAAATGGGCCATAGATCAGTCCAATTCAAGCGGAAGCAGTAGTTGCCGAATCTAGGACCTAGAGCAAGCTTTGAATATGCCTGAGACACAGAGCCTCAACTCAATGGCAAAACAATCTAGAAAGTAAACCCTCAATCTGACTCGCTCGGTACTCGCCCTTCAATGCAATAACAGCCAGTTCCAACCTTCCGAAGCGAAAGAATACCAAAAAGGAGTACCCTGAGAAGACCAGTTCCAAAGCCTTATGGAATAGCACTCCACTTAATCTCACACAACACATCACAAATATCCGCATGAAAGTTGTAATCTTTGGGCAAGGTAGGGAGGTCGGTCCACGTCTTCGTAGACAAGTGGTAAAGCCAACCAGACTCGTGATAATATGGAGGGTCAGTCCCAATGTCTGCAAACACCATGAGGTAACCGCCTGCGGCATGGAGCGACAGTTTATATTCCTGCTTCGGACAAAGTTCGAAAGGGTCGCAGCTGTGATGTGCGACTTTCACCCAAGCACTTCCATTGTGATCAAATTCCGAAATGCAATACAAGGCATTGGCAATATACACAAAATTCTCATGCTCCAGCCTTTGTACTTCCCTGTGCAGCACGAACAGATGATTCTTCATAAGCACGTAGCTTTCCACGTTGGGTTGTTCCCACACTTTTTCCTCGGCAGTGTGCCATATATTCTCTAGTTTTCCTTCCGCACAGATACATGGACCCAACAGAATCTCTTCAAACCAATTGTCAGCTAGATTTACCTCCCAATCGTAACCATACCCGCACATCCTTTCTGACGAGTCTGCATTGGTCCATTGGTCAGTCCCAGAGTCGTACACTTCAATTTCAAGACCTCGGCCTCCATCATCTGTAAAGCCCGCAACCATCAACTTATACTTTCCTGTTTGCGCGTTCACCGACAGATGCACCATCGTGGGTTGTACTTCACTCAGATGCTGTGGACAGGGCAGATTCCTCCATCTCAATGTGAATGGGTTGATGACCAAAATAGAGAGCGGACCATCAAGCCCTACCGACACAAAGCACGCCAATCCTCCATCAACCGCACCCAGCGTGCTGGAAGGGTCTACCGTTGCATGCATTTCATAGCAATGCCATATGTTGGTCTTGACATCGTAAACCCTTACCATGAAATCACCCAGAGCATCATCCAGTGGAGATATGAGACCGAGCATGCTGGGATTCACCGCTTGTAATTCCTGACTGAATTCTGAATCAATTGAATCGACACTCTTTTGCCATTCCTTGGAGACGGATCGAAGGCGCCCGATTTCAGGTAGTGGCAGGCGTGCGAAGACTAGCGGTAAGAGTTCTCTTGGAAGGTTTTCCCATGTACTGGGTCTCATCAATTCCTCATGCTCTGAACAAATGTGTCCACATGAAGTTTGGTCGTGCGCATAAGCTCCAACTCCGCTTTTCAATCTTTTATTGCTCACTGCGCTGGTATTGCTGGCTTCATAATTGTTTGCTGATATGGCCAATTCCGTTGCAGCAACATCAAGTACTGTTCGCAAACCTGCACTATCACTTCCTGCTCCCGCTAGGAAAGCTTCCAACCTGTTTCGCAACACACGCGCGACATGAAGGTCGTCTGTTCTCCCTTCCCTGCTCGGAAGGGCTTCAAAGCCAACAGCTGCATCCTTGTCCACCATCTAGTTCGTACTAGTTCATAATACAATCACACTTCTTTGATATGACCTCTAAAAGGACATCCTCGAATATCCTGCATAGTTGTCACGTACAAGAAAGTATTATGTCATAATCTTTCTCTTGGGAACCCAGGAAGTTCGATTAAAGAGGTCAGGACGTATATCATAGAACTGAAGGTCAATAATTTTGAAAGAGAGCAAAGTTTGTTCACACTGTGCGAAGTTATCGCGATGTAATACAAATAACCCCGCTAAGCAACAGCAGTAGAATATAAATATACTTTAAAAAAGTACCTATTGTTGTCCCGCAAAATCGTTATAAATCAGGAGTCGAGAACACGTGATGGCGACAATTCATGCGAAGAAGCAAAGCACAAGCCCTTGAGAAAATAAAAATCACTATGTGAGGGTGACAAATTCTCAAACAAATTCTGAGGCCAAGAAAGGGGCTCCAACATCATGTTCTCTTCTACCATCCCGGCGTCACCAGAAAAAACACCAGATGTTTGCAACACCTGCAACCTCACATGCTGTACTACCATAAGCGCAATGCCCCCAAGCCATTACTGTCCAGGAAACCCTAAAACCTCAGAAAAGCTTGTCCTGACCAGACGAACGCAGGGGACAAAAAAACCATGTGATCGTAGCACAAACTCAAGATCGAAACAACAACTTATAGCCTAACCAAAGACGTTATCGTCTCCACGAAAAAGGATTGCAAGAAGGATTACAAGAAGAATTATCTGTTTATTAGAAATGCAGCTACATTACGTGATCAGCTTGGAGTCCCCACCTGAAGTTTATGTTTCACCACTCACTTAAAAGTCAAGTAAAGTCCAAAAACATATCTCACGAAAATTGAAATAAACACTTTCAGAAAAAAGAAAAAGAAATCAATGGGTGCATTGACAATTGCGGCGCAAGGTAACCATGGTTCCACCTCTTGTGCGACAAATGCAAACCCACGCTCCTTTTAGAGCATAGCAGAAGAAAGTTCTTTCAAAATGGTGTGAAATTCAAGCATGATAAGTAACCATAGGCATTGACAACTCCAAACTAATGCGAAACTAATGCAAGGAATGCAGAATTGAAAGTGCTAATGCTAAAAACAACTGATCTTCCCAAGACTTGCATCGATTGAACCGAAATGAGCTCAGCACCTCATTTGCTAAAAACTTCAAACAGCAAAAAAGCAAACCCACTCTTTACCTGCGCTTCTTAAATTGTCTGGGCTGGATCAAAGACGCCCGCCGCCCGGAACACCGTTTCCAGCGCCGCTCGAGAGCCTTTACTTGCAAGCTCTCATGACTCCCAGCATACAAAACTATCCAGCCATGGCCTTGCCCCTGAAGGGAAAGAGATCGCCGGAATGTCTTTCAAGTACATACGCCTCTCCTGACAATTTCATTTCATTGAAAGAGGGGACGGGGGTGGAGTCATGAGGGGTTACCCACATGTGAGCCTTGTCCTTACATGTTTCTTGTAGGTATTCATTGTTAAACAATCAATAATAGGTAGCTAATTGTACTTATGGTGACCCGTCTTTAGAATTAATGAGTGTAGATTTTTTTCACGGCACATAATAACAACCATAGGTAGATAATTAAACAAAAACCATAACATTATTAAACACCATTGGGGGTCCCTTTTGCTCACCCAAAAGTAGGAGTTTCATAGCATTGAAATTTGCTCAATTATTGTCGAGTCACACCCTCTTGAAAGTTTGTAGCCACTCAAAGACCCTATGCATTGTAGCCACACTGTTCAAAACTGATGTCTAGTCGTCAACTCACACCAACCCATCCAAAGTACTGACGCAACCCAACAAGTGACAGCAAGTAGATGCCTAGACAAAGGAATCACTAAGCCAACCAATAATTTAGTTTCGATTCTAACAAAATCCCTCCCTGGCATCCAAGGAGGAATTATCCCTCCTCCAAGGGGCAAGGGATTTGACCATTTAACAATGTTATGATCACAACTTGTTTCTAGAATTAATCCTTTTGTATAAAAAAATGCAAACATGTAACAACATTTGTAGGTAGGTAATTGTATCTAATAGTGACCCCATTTCTAGAATTGACCCTTGTAGATTTTATCTTGACACGTCTATTCTATATTTGATTAAGCTTGGGATCAACTTGGGATACATCTATTTTTAATACTATAGTTTATATATGCTGATTCATTTGAATCTAAAATCTCTTTTAGTCCTCCAACAAAATCCAATAGAATTTAATGATTTAATAATAAAAACAATGGTCAAATGCTTGTATAGATGATTTTGGGTACAATTATGCCAACTTTGTTTGATGACCCAATAGCACAATTGTGAAAAATATTGAGCTAGTCGTTCATATGTACTTACAAATTCATACCTAAATAAAAATAATACTTCCCTAAAAATTATCTAGGATCTAAGAGCTTTTCAAAGAAGACTGGTTCAAAGAAAAAGAAACAAGAAATTAAGAACCTTTAAATAATTTGATGGAAGCCTACTTATAGCCATCTAATCTAAGATTAGTTTTAGATGCATGAACATGGATTGCCCATTTAAAAATGCAATGATAGTCCTACTAAATTATCTTAAGACAAAAAAACAATGGTGAATGTATCATTGCCAACCATCAATGTGTCCTAATCAATCATCAAGGTATCCTAAACTACATATATTTTTTACATATAACCAAAGTTTTTGCCTTGACTTGGAATTATATGAAATTCATAACATCTATCAGATTTTGATGTAATTACAAAATACATTGGAAAGCTACATCTGTAAGCAATTGATTTCATAATTGTTTCCTCTCCTTGTGAAATTTCTTTCAAACAATGCAAATTGCAATTGGCCTCTAGGGGTGTATTTATAGACGTGGTATACCTTGAAGTAATTCTTGAAGTTTCTTCTTGATATGCTTAGTGTTGGCCCTTGTGATCTAAAAGTTCAAACTAGAGAAAATATTGTCTAAATCCTCTATGTTATATTTTTTGAATAAAGCTAACTTTATTTCATTAATTGACAATATTGCTAAATTTAAAGCAATAGTCAATGTATAAAGTCAACAATTCAAATATTTATCTTTCTCCTTAACATATATAAATCATTTTCAAGACTTGATGCTCTCAATAAATTCAACTTCCAATAGACATAGATTGATATTCTCATTCCACATCCTCCAAGACAATTTCACATGGTCTTTTTGAATTTAGCAATCTACATTTTTCCTGTGTAGAATACTTGACAATTAAACTCACTTAAAGAAATTGAACTTGATGATGAATTACATATAAGAATGACTACTAGGCTTATCAAATTCTATTCAATATAGAACACACCCTTAAACCTTTGAATTCTCAAATTCAAAATTTGCTCAAGTTTAACAAATGTCTACATCATCAAAAAGAGCTTATGACATTGACACCATTGAATCCAAGATCATCACTTGACTTTCAATTGGTTGTACAAAGTAAGCATTTAAAGTCTCATTCATATATCCATTTTTTCTTCACTCCTTTTTTAAGCATTTCTACATCTTATTCTACTAATGACATGTAGGTAGATAGATTAGAAGAAGGTGAATCCAATGAACCTAAGATGAGATTCTATTTCCAAAAATTTAGTTTAAAGCGAACATTCTTAAATTTGGTTGAGTTTTGAAGAGAATTTTGAAGGACTCCTCCTCTTGTACCTATGTAAATGGGATTTTGTGATTGTTTTTTTATAATTTCCCCCTATTCTACCTCTATCTCCTTTAAGAATTGGTGAATTTTTGTCATTGGTAACATATGAAATTGTATTTTATTCCTACAATGTAAATGCGGTAACTTTGTAAATAATTTATCATCTTTACAAAAAGCATGTGTAATGTGGATTTGTACATAGACAATTGCAAATTTCAATTTTTAACTATCCAAAATAAGTATTAGCTCTTTTACCCAAGTTTTTGCTAGACCGGCATGATCTTGTTCCTTTGACTATATTTTTCAAAACCTTAACCTCTACATAAGTTTGGAGAGTTTTTTTGCACAATAGCATGCTTCAATAACTCCTATATTGCTTTCCTGGATTATTGAACACTATGAGGCTTTGCCTTGGTTGCACCTCTTTTGAAAATGTACACAAACTTTATTAAGCCCTATAGTCCAAATTTCCCCTTAGGGGACAAAATGGATTTCAAGTATGTTCTTATGAGCTCAATTTTTATGAAACTTTTTGAAACTTTCTCATAATATAGAAATATTGATTGGCTTTCTAGGAACATAATTTTTATATCCATTGGTACCTAAGAGCAAAAATTATACTACAATGAGCTCTAAATTGAATTCATTGAGTAGAAAAAAATTCTAAAAAAAATTGAATTAATTTTTTTTCTCAAATGTAGTATTTTGTCTACATGGAAAGCTTTGATTCATTCCATTTGCATTTGTGATGTGAAATTTATAGAGCATTTTATTTTGTAGGCAATTACAACATCTCTTTGAAAAAATAATTTACAAGATTCGTTTTTGCACCCAATTTTCACATTTTTTTCAAAATAAAAAGTTCCATGGAGTAAATTCTGATTGTTAGAACAATCTCCCTACTAGAATTAGTGTATTTTAATTTCATCTTAGGGCTATTAATGATTTTGTTTTTTCCTCTATCGCATGCCTTCTTCTACTTGACAATTTTTTAAAGAATGGAAATCCAGTTTTCTTTTAATTTTTAATTTTTCTATATTATCAACTCAATTATTTTTGATAAATTCTTTTTAACCCCTAAATGTATTTGACTATGTTTTCACCAAAAACGCTCTAAAAATGCTATTTCTAGTACAAGTACCAAATTTTAGAAAAAAATACATTTTTGGACAAATGTAACCATAGGATCTTGTAGTAAGCTGGTTTGGGAAGATGTGGAAAAAATTTCAAAAATTTTCACTATGTGGATTGCAAGATATTAGCATTTGAAGTGACAAAAAGCCTTTTTTTGGCCCTGTAAACCCCTGGGCAGATGCACTTCACAAAGCCATATAATTATGAAAAAATATCCAAAATGGTTGTAACTCTTTGGACTAATTCATCAAGTCTTGTTGGCTACATGCTTGAAATTTTTTAAATCATTTGGAATTGTACAACATATAGGAAAAAATTAGTAAGTAGAAAGAAGTAGAGAATGATTCAAAATACTAAATTGTTAATGATTTATTTATGGAATTGAAAAATGCCAATCCCAGTGGTTATAATGTTGTAATAAACAATCTACACCTCATGATTTTATTTTTTTCCAAAAATATTGAAAATTGAGTTAAATAAAGGTCTTCAAAGTTTATTTTAGAGTGGAGATTCCATTACTACCCACAAACTACCCACAATTGAAAACCTTCATAACTTTCATTTCATAAATCAAAATGGAAGGATTCAAAGCTTTCCAAGTATATATAAATCTAGAATACCAATTTCAAATTTTTATTTTTTTTAAAAGTTATTTTTAAAGAAGTTTTTTTTGTTGCCCAAGTTGCCCACCAAGTAATGAAACTACATATCATACAATAACTTTTAACAATGTATTGAAAAGTTATGAAAATTGTTTGGCCTTAAAGCTACTCTTCGGGCACATGTTGTGTGAAAATTTCAAAGAAAAAAAAAAAAAAATTCCATTCATAGTGAACTACTCTAAATCTCTATGTTGCCAAAAAACACCGTTTGGTCCTTTAGGGTTTAAAACATTGATTGTGGCCCAACTCTCATTTATAGAAAAAAAACCTTGTAATAGGGTCATTCCTTAAGTGTCCGTCATAAATCTTTTGACTTTAGTTAATGGGTTGTTCTACCTTAGTCCATGGCAAATGTTGAAGACAAACAATAATTAAAATGAAGAGATTTAGAAAATTTTCATTGACGGAACCTTCTAGAAAGATGATGCACTTTCTAAGATGGATAGAAACATCACTTCAAAAACTTCATGAATTTTTTTTAAGAAACCTCTCAAGTTCATGCAAATTTTTAAGAATCCTTTTTAAAGTAGTACAAGTAGATTAGAATGCTTCCTAATTAGTAGCATATTTAACAATCAAGGTTGAAGAGATCTTTAGTCTTTACAATGTACTTTTTGGATTTTAATCTATGTTCTTTGATTTTTTTGTAAAATCTCTTAAATAATGAAAAATTAATTCTTAATATCTCTATTATCCAAACTTGACTCTTTCATCCAATTTGTTAAATAAAAATGTTGGGAATGGCAAAGTAAAATTGCTAAAAACAAACACTATAACAAAACTTGTTAAAAAAATATGCACTTAAATTCGACTATGGTTCTTTTTGCCACGTTTTTGTGCATGCTTGTGTAGTGGGCTGTTAGCATCTTTTGCAATTTTCGACTGAAATTTTCAGAATTTTGGGGCGTGTAACATACTATTGGAAAGGTCTTTTCGATACCTTTCCAGTGGTATATTACACACCCCAAAATTCTAATAATTGAAGTTAGAAATTGCAAAAGAAGTTGACTGTACGCATAAGGTAAAACAACCCATTGTGGTTAGAATTAGGAGTTCGTACTCATGCCATAGCTGAAATTTTTCATTTTTTTCCACATAAAGACAAGTGTGAGAAATAGTGAGAGCATTTGAAATTATATTTTTTTTGACAAAGTATGAATTTGCTGTGAATTTTTGAAGTATTCAGCCCATCATGGCCCATAAGAGTCAGTAGACTATCCCAGAACCAACAAAATCTGTATCCATCATGCTCATCTTACACACCTAAAGCAGTCACAATAATTTCTAAAGTGAAAGGCCTAAAAATGTCACTTCCTACAATGAAATTACACTAAAAAGTTAGAAGTTTCTAATGCAATCACTAATCACTCCATTATTGTCAAGTAAGACATTGATTGTGGTTCAAATCTCATTTACTAATAAAACCCATGATGGGGTTTGGAAAAAACCACAATGGGGTGACTTCCTAGGTGACCACTATGGGTCATTTGACCACAATAGGTTGTTTTACCTTAGTGGGCCTGAACAAAAACGTGGTCAAGAGAACAACACTCAATTTTGAGTGCAGTTTTTTTTACCATATTTTGTTATAGTGAAAGTTGGTAGGTTTCTACAATATTTATCTATGACTTGATTCTATTGAAAAATATGAAATTGCATTAATTAGATATAATTTCTATAAGTATTGTTGATGGATAAGTGTTAAATTAGTCAACAAGTGTATAAAGAAAATCAAGCAAGTTGGCATAAAAAATTTCCAAAGAAAAATTCAAATGTCTAGACCTCATCAATAACCCTAGTGATGATAATGTTAGTAATGCTAAAATTCAATTAAACCACTCATTTGTTTTAGGTGATGCTACAATAGTACTAATGTACTATTTACAACTTCAAAAGAGAAAATTTCTTTATAAACTACACAATTTTGTAGCAAAAAAATTCTAGAGAATAATTGCTAGCAAAATATTATGATATTGATAGAGAGCAATATTGCTAGACTCATAAAATGATTATATTCCAATGAAACAATTTATTCAAGTTTTAAAAAACAAACTATGCTTATATTTATTTTACTTATTTTAAAAATGTACTATCAAAAATAGAGTGTATGATTTCCAACAATGTCAATATAACAAAAGTTAATCTTATATCAAACTATATATTATAATCAAAAGATAATTTTTATTAATATATGCCATAGACAATTCTTTATAAAATCACAATTCAAACTATGGTTTAGGTAAATATTATGCATGATATCTTATTGCCATCTTTAAGGAATGACATCCATTCAATCATTGATTTAATTTTATAGGATGAATATTACATCTATTGACACAAAGTAATTGACAACCTTAACATATCCAATTCTTTAGCCTAAAACATCTAGTTCTTTGCAATAAGGAGACAAAATGCCAAAGTTTATACCAAATGTAGAATATGTTCAAGAAAATTTTAAACCTTATATATTTGATGTTATAGCTTCCTTCAAAATGGATATTCTAACCTACACTTTATGCACTATTGTCATCACACATTATAATATGTACAAATCATATAACCACAAGCAATCTATCTTTTTCAAATAATTGTACTATTTTCACACACTTCTTGCAAGGAAAGAACCATACTTTACAAATCAAACAAAGTGTAATTAAAACATAAACAAGCTTTGGATTTAACCCCTCAAGGCCCAAGCAATTTTTGTACTTTTTCACAAGTTTGAACTTTGATTGGCGGTATGCACTGTACATCAAAGCTTATTACATGATGTCAATTGTACTTTTGAACTTCCCCATTCAATATGAACATCATAATATTAAATTCACTTAGATATACTTCTTAGAATGTGGGAAAATGAAGTTATAACTTTGACCTGTTGAACAAGTGAGAGGCTCAAAACAAGCTCATTGGGCCTTGAGGGGTTAACGAAGTAATTTGCTATAGATAATTTTTTTTCTCCAAAAGAGTCACATTATTTATGAATTTTTTGAGTCATTTGGTATAAGCTAGACTAACCCAATATTGTCCACCACCCAATTCCATTAGCCAACTTTTGACTCCAATTCTATTAAAAAAACTCCCAAATCCGTTCATTTCCTTACAAAAGCATTGCATTAATGCCAACAAGTAGTAATGTGACTCACTCAATCCTTTAACCCGTAAAGGGCCATTTGTTCCTTCGAAAGACAAATGGGATTTTGGGTAGGTACCTACGGTCTGAATTTTTGCCCTCATTTTTTTGAAACTATTTTAGAAGATAGAAAAATTTATTAGCTTTGTGGGAATATAATTTTTTTCATTAGTGCCAAGGAACAAAAGCTATGCCCAAATAAGCTCAAAATTGGGGAAAGGGGGCAGCAAAAAAAACTTTCAAAAATTTGAATATTATTTAAAAAAAAATTCCTCTTAGATTATATATTTGTCTACATGGAAAGATTTGATTCATTCCATTTGGATTTGTTATGAGAAAGCTATGGACAGTCTTGTTTTTTGGGCAATTAGAGCATCTTCTAGAAAAAATAACTTGTAGGATTCATTTTTTAATGCAATTTTATAATTTAAAAAAAATCCCACATGGTTTAATTTCCTTGCTAAAACAATCTCACCATTGGAATTAGTGAATTTTAATTCCATCTTAGAAATATTCATAGTTTAGATTTTCCTTCTATCTTGTACCTATTTCTACTTAACAATTTTTTTTGTATTTTTTTTCCTAGACCCTCAACTCAATTCTCCACCATAAAGATTTAAAGCTCAAAACTTTGTAGTGCAAAAAATGAATGTTAAGAAGGTTCAAAGTCAAATAATCTAAACCTACAATGTAATGAAAAACTTGTTTTCTTCACTTTAAACACAAATATCTTGCAATGTGTCTTGTCTAAATTTCTGAAATATTTTCAACACATTCTCATACTAGATAGGTGTAAGATCCTACAGTTAGATGTATAAAAAAAAATACAATTTTCAATTTTTTTACTCTTTGCTATAGAAATGTCAGTTTAGTGTTTTTTCGCAGAAAAAAGGCCTTGGTCCTATAGAGGTCAATGGTGATTACTTAACCCCTAACTGCCCAACTGACCATATATGGTCAATCTGAAATTTCACGCTCATTTGGAGATGGGCAATTAAATTCCTGTGACCAGTTTAAAAAATTTTACGAGTAGTTTCAAAGGTTAACTACTGAAATTTTTTATTTTTCACAGAAATAGGTAAATACTTGATTTTTGAGAGGTCCTCAAGTGCATACATGTATCTTAGTGGAAGAGTAAAGCTTGCCAATTTCACTTGATTTGAGATCTAAAAAATTGTACTTATCCATTTGCTTTGAAAATGGTCCCAATGGAAAGAATAAAGTGTTTTCATGATATTCACCTTGGAAAATTTAAACATGCAAATGTTGATTTGGAGTTAATTGTGATTTCTACTTATAAAAAAAATTGCATTTCAACAATTGCAAGATGGATTGTGTAATGAGTTTGATAGCTCTTCATTTGAACTTAAGGTTTTTGGAAGTTCATTTTAGTGTGCTAACACAATTTTTAATTGGTCATGTCACCTCCAATTACCAAAAAATCTTACATGCAAATTTCTGAAACATTGTGGGGAGGTGCAACATACTAAAAACAAAAAATGTACATTTCTCTTGTTATAATCTCACAACTTCTATGCAATTTTGCTCTCAAAATTGGTATGCATACTAAAAGCAAGCTCTTTAGACATCCATATAGTTAGATTTTGAAAAAAAAACCATTTTTTTTCATTGGGGGTAACTATAAGCCTATGTTCTTTTTTCATAGTCAAAACATACTTGGAAAGACTTGGACATTTAGGAGTTAATTACCATTGGATACATGGAAAGGAAATTATGGGTTGTTTATATGACATTTTTTATTCCACTCTATGAGCAGTTTTGTAACTACAAGTAGATCACTTTAAAAATTCATAGAAATTAAAATTTTAATTGTAAAATAATAATTCCACTTCGGTTTGATTCTTGAAACAAGCGCACACCTCTGAAAAAAAAGTGCCTCTCTTAGAATTGACATGCAAATTGCAAATGAGGGTGGTAATAGGCTTGTCTACCTTAATGCTGCTGCAAAAGCCTATTTCTAATCTTCTACGGCGTTGAACAAAGAAGCTCAAGAGAAGAAGGAAAAACCTAGGAAGACTCTTCTAGCGGCTGAGACCCTGGTTCAATGAGAGTAGATAAGAATCTAAGCGTTCTCAATTGGAAAATAAGAGTCCCATATTGTTGTCAAGAATGTCTGCACTCTGGTGCAATTTCTGCTCAATTCTAGAATATATGTGCACTGATGATGCTGGTGTGAAATGTTGATCATATCAGTTGCACAAGCTTCGGAAAGGCCTACCTGCTCCCCAAGCGTTTCTGCAGTAACGGGCTAACGGCAATTCAATTTTTGTGAGGTCATCACAACGTGTGTGTCATAAGCGACGTACAACATGGTCCTCGATCATTAAAAGGAGGTGGACATACGAGTAGTTCACAAGCATGGAACATTGCAACTGAATGAGCAATTTCATTGAACCCTTAAACAAAACACAGCTAGTGCACCACGATCGAGGCATCAATTTAGTGTGGTTTTGATATCCAGTCGCAAAAAGTTTAGGGTTGCAAACCTCACCCACCAACTGTAAATTGAAATTGAAATTGAAATTGAAACTTGATAGAAAGACAGGAAGATTTTCCAGCGAGTTACAGTTATTCCCCGAGTAAGTTAAAACACTCGAAATTTCGAGAAGTATTGTTGTGTGGGGCTCCAGTTTGACACATTCGAAATTTCGAGAAGTATTGGTGTTTGTGGCTCCAGTTTCAAGATTCCAGAATCTCAATCGGAGCTGGCGTCGTAGCTGGCCTGCAAACCATGCATCGATATGCGAGGACGCCGTGTGTCTTAACACGAACTCCAAAGTGATGACAGGAGCCCACTTCGCAACAACTCTCTTTCGGACGCGTGGTATTACCAGCTGGAGTTCGACTGTCCCACCCTGCTCAGTAACGAACTTAAGATACTAAGCTTATTTAAGCCCAGCTACGCTCCGTCACCACAAGTCCGCAACAATCAAACTTCTCTAGCCCTAGATCGTCGCCGGCATCTCAAATTCGACTCCCCATCTTGCAAGAGTTCTGCAAAGCCG
Source organism: Straminergon stramineum (assembly GCA_963920665.1). Lineage (NCBI taxonomy): Eukaryota > Viridiplantae > Streptophyta > Bryopsida > Hypnales > Calliergonaceae > Straminergon > Straminergon stramineum. Next base: position 15,467,210 of record OY987264.1, on the reverse strand, counting down.
ACAGAGGGCACTCGTTCCTGTTCCGAGAAAGCTTGGAAGAGAGAGAGAGGAAGAGAGAGAGAGGAAGAGAGAGAGAGAGAGAGAGAGAGAAAGAGAGAGAGAGAGAGAGAGAGAGAGAGAGAGAGAGAATGATTTGGCCCTGAGTCCCCTGAAACCCTGAACGATGGCCATTCCACTGTGCGTGCAGTGCGGAACTCGGCAGAACCCTTGCCATTGCAAAGTCGTCGGCCCAACACTTGGAGTCGCAGCGTGTCTCATCACGGCCGTGGTGGAATGGCCGCTGGGAGTGGCAGTGTACTGCTTCAAGAAACAGAAGGCTCGGCGTCTGTTGCACCACCCCAATCGCGTGGTTTATCCTCGTGTCGCCAGCGCCATCCCGTTCTAAACCTTCATAACCTTCTCAATCTCTGGAAGCTTTGCTTGCATTAGATCTGCTCTTCTTTTTATTCTAATTAGCTTCGTCACTCATGATTTATTGTGCCACCAAATTAGGGATACCGAAGCTACTTTTGCCGAATGGAGTTTTAGTCTTTTCCATGGTGATTGAATTCGCATCAATCCTCCACAATAGTGTATCGTACACACAATTTACTGGCACTTTGCGAGACGTGGCTTCGAGGCAGACTTTCATCGGCTGGTGGTGGAATCTCAGTCTGCCGGTAGGTCTCTTTTGAGTATATGATCACCATTGTTGCACACTTTGGCGAGGCACTGATGTACATGTTTTTGTAGCTATCAGAGATATGTAAACTCTGTTACCTTTTGACGTGACATGTTTCATGTTTATACTTGGAATGGCTGTCTTTCGGTAGTTTTTTGCGTTGCTGTGGAGGGGCTTGAATTCTCGAAACCTAAGCTTTACTAATATGGAATTGATCCTTGGGATCAGAGCTTCTATCTATGAATAGGGCATTTGATTGCTAAATGTTTCTGTGCTTGCTTGCTTATTCTGGATCCATGATTGTTCGGTTTTCGTTCCTTTGGGGTTACGCTGGAGCTCTCTCCTTGACTTCAAACATTAACTCTGCCACCATCTCTACTAATTTCTATTGAACTTTCATATTCTAATTTCTGGGGCATGACGGGTTCACTCATGAAGTTCTCCAATCTAGGCTAACTGCACCTAATTGCATCCTGGTCTAAAATTGAACCCTAAAAATTGTTGCCTAATGTGTACAACTTTTATTAATCAATGTGTAGGGTTGATGCTGGAAACTTTGAAATGTTGTAGTCTCAGCATATCAGGTCCCTGAGCTCAGAGAATTTGGAATCCCCATTTGTCTCCCAACAAGATTCAAGAAAAACTCAACGTTTTAGAAATTGGAACCTTGCTCAATACTTGTTTGGACAATATAAGGTGTGATCATCTTAGATGTTTCTTCATCATTCATGAACTATTATTGTTTGCACTAATATTAGTTCATGAACAATGAGAAGACAATGAAGCAAATTTGTATTTGCAATGAGGAACAAGACTAAGAATATTTGGTTAGACTTACTAAGAAGTCTATGTGTCTATTTCCACTATTCAACAATTGGAGTATGGACATGTTTGGTGTCACTTACATTAATATTGGTCTATAGTTTTTTACTTTGAAATTGAAAAAAAAAATGTATAATTGTATAAAAATTTGATTCCAAAAATCTTGGCTCTTGAATACAATCATGTCTCCGGGCATCTCTTAGAAACTACACTCTTGAATAAATTAAAATGTTGAAAGGGATACAAATAGTGTTCTCTACAAATAGATCATTATGATGTAGCAACGGGAGGAGAATGATGTGGGCATTCAATAAGATCAATGAAATACTAAGGCAATTTAACCCCTAAATGAATTTGACTATGTTTTAACCAAAAATGCTCCAAAACTGCCATTTCTAGTACAAGCATCAAATTTTAGAATAAAAATCATTTTTGGACACATGTAACCGTAGGATCTTTTAGTACACTGGTTTGAGAAGATGTGGAAAAAATTTCGGAAATTTTCACCATGTAGATTGTGAGATATTAGCATTTGTATGGGAAAAAATCCTTTTTTTGGCCCTTCGAAAAAATGGGCAACTACTCTTCACAAGGTTACATTTGTATGAAAGAAATTCCAAAATGGTGGTGCTTCTTTGGATTCATTTTTCAAGGCAAGTTAGCTACATGTGTGAATAAATTCAAATCATTTGGAATTGTATAACATATTGAAAAATAATAGTAAGTAGAAAGAACTAGAGAATTTTTCAAACTACTAAATTGTTAAGAATTTAATTATGGAATTGAAAAATGCCAATCCCAATGATGTAATTAAAAATCTGCATCCTATGATCTTATTTTTTTTCCAAAAATATTGAAAATTGAGTTAAATAAAGGACTTCGAATTTTATTTTAGAGTAGAGAATCCATAACTACCTACAAACTAAAACTCTTCATAATTTTCATCTCATGAATCAGAATGGAATGATTCAAAGCTTTCTACATATGCATAAATCTAGAAAAATAATTTCAAATTTTTATTTCTTAAAAAAGTAATTTTTTAAGAATTTTTTGGGGACTGCCCGAGTTGCCCACCGAGCAATGAAAATGACATATCATACAATAACTTTTGAAGCATGTCATCAAAAGTTATGAAAATTGTTGGGCCTTCAAGCTACTCCTCGGGCACATGTTGTGTGAAAACTTGAAAGGAAAACAAAGGAAAACTCCATTTGTAGTGAACTGCCCAAAATCGCTATATTGCCTAAACATGTAGTTTGGGCATTTAGGGGTTAATAAGAGAAATTGTGCCTAATCATATGTTTGTTTGGACTCTTTTTGGTGTAGTTCCTTTAAGGTATTTAGATTGATCAACACTAAGCTTGTTTCCAAAGTATACCCTAATAGAGAGAGAGAGAGAGAGAGAGAGAGAGAGATAATAAATAGATGCTCATGGTGCACTCACGCTAACCATAAAGACATTGAAATTAGGTCATGAATTTAGGAAGTATTTCAATAGAACTTTTGACTTCTTATAGAATTTGTATACGATACTTGGATGCCATTTTTGGACTTCAATTAATTACAATCAAATAAACCATAATCCATCTACATGCAATAAAAAAATTAGACTTCTAAGGTATACGATCATACTTTATACCAAAGTCTATTATCTTGCAATTTGTAAAGTCAAAGTTCTTGAAAATTTTCCCACATATTCCAAATGCTTTTCTCTAAATTTTCACCGTGTGAATTTCAAATAATAATTTTCTTCATTGCACAAGAAATCATCAAAAATGACTAGTATATTGCCAATTCACTTAACCTACTTGCATTGTAGGATGATTAAAAGTAAACTAGACTCCATATTTGTTTTCGAATTTTTTCATGAGTGAACCTAACATCATTCATATAATTATGAATGGCTAAATCCCCATTTTTTTATAGAACAAAAAATTTACTCTAAGAGGGCTCAAAGTTTGATGACCTTATTTTGTAAGAATGAAATTTTTTTCCTCACTTCAAATGTTATAATCTTTCCATCCACACAATTAAATGGGTTGAAATTTTTCCACATAGTGCATTACTTGCTTAATACACTTTTGCATAATTGGATTTAAAGAAAAAAGATTTAGGACATTGCATCAAAAATTGGCAATTTGGGACTTTTCCTATTTCAAAACACACTCTCCCTTTAGGGATTGAGCCTTCTTGCAATATAAATGAGGCATATCTATGAAATAACTGTATCAACCATGGGGGGGGGGGGGCCACAATCTTTTGTTCAAAAGCAATACGATTTATCTTGAGGGAATCCTAGGCAATATATTCTCTCATCTTCAATAGATAAAATTGTTGATGTGCTACATATTCTAATGACAAAACCTTTGGGGGGATGAATGTACACTCTTTCAAGTGAATAATTGAAGTTTCATCCATTTATGCACAAGTGAACAATTGCATTACTCCAACAAAGATTGCCTTCTACAATGCCCTAAATAAATGAAAAAAAAATTCCTACTAAAATGGGTACCCTCAAAATTGCCACTTTTTGCTATTGCGTCATGTTGCTAATATATACTATTCAAATTTTTATAATTTTTTGATGGCAAGTGAAAGGAGGTTCCAATGCACCAAACAACCAAACATTTAGATACCATTTGCAAAGTTATAAAGAGTCAAAGTGTTTTTTGGTAGATGTTCTAAAATTGTTTCTTCAACTGACATGTACACATTGATTTTGGATGTACACAAAAATGTACACTCATAGTGATGATGGCAATTTTAGGCAAGGACATCATTTGGGAACGTTTTTTGAGTTTTACTGGCTATTTTCCTACAATTCCCAAATTGAACTATTTTTTCAAGAACAAAGTCATGTTCTTTTCTCCATTATTTACTCAAAACAGAAATTTCATAAAAAATTTCAGTGGTTTTTTTGCTGATGATTTCAAACTGTAACCAGTTTTTTTCCCAATTCCACCGGGTAACTTTTAACTAAGTTAACTGCCGTTTCTTCCCGAACGTAGGGGAGAGTGTGATTTGGGGCGTATGCACCAATGAATGGGAAAAACCGGCAGTTAGTTCAAAGGTTAGCTGGTGGATTTGGGAAAATATCTGGTAGCAATTCGAAAACATTGGCAAAAACCCGGTGAAAAAATCTAGAAAATTTCTATTTCTAGTAGAAAATAGAGAAAATAACCGGGATGGGAACTTCAATAACCGGTTGACTAAAGGAATTGGAGGAAATTAGCCGGTGAAATTCAAAAAGTTTCCCGAACACTCGTACGCACCTTATCCTAGAACTGGAGAGTGGAGAGTGGAGACTGTTGCGAGGAGGTTCAATAACTTCCTTGCCCTGTCTCTGATTGTTCATCAATGTTCAGGAGGAATTTCATAGTGAGTGCACTCAGCCACATTCAACTTCACATTGTTATTAACTTAAGAGCCATAATATAACCCTGACAGCAGCAACAAATCTTTGGTTCTCTTGGAACTGAGATTGCTGCAATGCTAAGCTTAACTTAGCTTAGTTATTAATCCGCAGCAGCAACCAACTGAATGCAACTCTCTCCATTTGAATCCATTTTTGAATTTCTGCATCCACAGGCTTACTTATTCCGTAAATTAAATGTAGACCAGATGCCAAATGCCATCTTTTCAAAATTCTGAAATTTTTCATCTGTTGAACCTGGCTTTTTTTTCTTCTAGAATTTTAAGAAAATTCAACAGAGGTGTGTTGATCATGGCCTCCACTTATGGTATCTTGAAGAAATACATTATTTACTTCAAATTCATCAAATTGGTCATATAGAGATTCAAGTACAAATTTGGATGAGTGAGTTATTTGGAAGAAAATTCTTCGTCCAAAATATGAACTTTGAAGCTCTTAAGGGGTTATATCATATGCAAGACACCCATACCACATATTTTGTTAAAATGGCAGTATTTATATGCCATTTCCCCATTCTTTTTCTAGGACTAGTATAGATTTTGGACCGCATTGTCTAAACCTAAAAGTGCCAATTTTGTAGATTACTGCCATTTTAACAAAATATTTGTTCCATGTAAATCCTTCATTAATTAATCAACGAAGGCATGCATGCAATTGAGTGCATACAATATATGGAATTATTGCATTTTCAATCTTCCTTGAAATTCCTTTAACCCCTAAAGGACCAAATGGTGTTTTTTGACAACATAGTGATTTAGGGCAGTTGATCACGAATGGAATTTTTTTTTCTTAGAAATTTTCACACAACAGGTACCCAAGGAGTAGCTTTAAGGCCCAAAAATTTTCATAACTTTTCAATACATTGTTAAAAAGTTATTGTATGATATGTAGTTTTCATTACTTGGCAGGTAGCCTAGGCAGCAAAAAAAACTTCTTTAAAAATCACTTTTTAAAAAAATAAAAATTTGAAATTGGTTTTATTGATTTCTATGTACGTGAAAAGATTTGAATTATTCCATTTTAATTTATGAAATGAAAGTTATGAAGAATTTTAGTTGTGGGTAGTAATGGAATCTCTACTCTAAAATAAACTTTGAAGACCTTTATTTAACTCAATTTTCAATATTTCTGGAAAAAAAATAAAATCATGAGGTGTAGATTGTTTATTACAACATCATAACCATTGGAATTGGCATTTTTCAATTCCATAAATAAATGATTAACAATTTAGTATTTTGAATCATTCTCTACTTCTTTCTACTTACTAATTTTTTCCTATATGTTGTACAATTCCAAATTATCTAAAAATTTTCAAGCATGTAGCCAGCATGACTTGATGAATGAATCCAAAGAGTTACAACCATTTTGGACATTTTTTCATAATGATATGGCCTTGTGAAGTGCATCTGCCCGGGTTTTGCAGGGCCAAAAAAAGGCTTTTTGTCACTTCAAATGCTGATATCTTGCAATCCACACATTGGAAATTTTTGAAATTTTTTCCACATCTTCTCAAACCAGTGTACTACAAGATCCTATGGTTAAATTTGTCCAAAAATGTAATTTTTCTAAAATTTGGTACTTGTACTAGAAATGGCAGTTTTAGAGCGTTTTTGGTGAAAACATACTCAAATACATTGAGGGGCTACACTCGTCCCAATAACTTGTCAAAATCTGCTGATGTTTTACCAAAAATCTGATCATCTAGTGAATGGCTGTTGTGAGATCATTCAGAAAACCTGCCCTACTTCCCTCAAGACAGTGTCATTACAAGGGGTTGAGTGTACTTGTAAAGAAGAGCTTCACCCAACTCTCCAATTTAGAGGGAGCTTCGTTGTGCCCTGCATTTTTAGAGCATCTCCTGCACATTGGTAAAAGAGCCTTGTCAACTGATTTTTGAGATGGAAGAAGCAGCCAAGTGAAATTCAATCCCCAATTACATTGCAGTTGGAGATGTGGAGGCCCGGGGCTTCTAGGATTGGCCTCAACCCCGATAGAATTTTCATTGTAGAGGGGACCTTCCTAGCCCCTTGTTGTCATCGGATTCCGTGTTTTGACAAGTCAAAAGGCCATTCTGGTGATGGCAACGCCAATTTGGAAGCCGTAGTCACATTTGTGGGGTGGGGTGAATCACCTTTCTCAATTGTTTTCTCGAAGTCTACGAGTTTTTTCTCAGGGGTGCATGTTAAAGAAAAGATCCCTTGTTATGTGCTTGATTAATCTATTTTTTATACCACTCCACTCTAATTTGGGGCCTTTGATTGCCTATATGAATTCCAAAATTCCTAGATTTTATGATGCGTGGCAAATAAGTAGCTAATGTATTTTCCCTAGGGATACAACTTAGTGTTTTTTTTTTGGACTAATGTCCCTTGTGTTGGCTTCATTGCACAAGCCAGATTTTGGAGGGACAAATTTATAGTGGTCAAATTTTGATAGATGTGGCGATATATTGCCAAAAAAGAAAACACTGATACAACTAGGGATTAGTATTTCCTTGTGAATGAAGATGTAAGTGATGTGAATTAGAAAATTTTGTGAATCAAAAGGTAATTGATGTAGAAGACTTGGTACATTTTGACTAATGTGACTAATGCCCTACAAGCTCATTAGTCACATCAATCACAATGAAAGAGGGTTAAATTTTTTTAGAATTTATATATATATTCTATACAATATAAGACACATTTGTAGGTGCAAATTTGTAGGAATATTGGGCACTTTTAGGAACTTTTGCAATTTTCTAATTGTTTTAATTCCTAATCCAAAATTAATAAAATGGGAGTTGTTGTATCCACTTTTATTTGTTAATATGCTTGTTTAGGATTTAATGCAACTATTGGGGAGTATTTGGACAATTTTTGAATACAAAAGGGAAGTATTTTGGGAGATTTACTTAGTTGTGACTAATGTGACTAATGCCCCTCGGGGGCATTAGTCACATTAGTCACAACTAAGTAAATTTGTCATAACTTTTGCATAGGCGGGTAAAATTTATTTAGAATTTGTACATATGTTTTGCATTATGTAAAAGACACCTACTTGAAGATTTGTGGGAACATTGGATGTTTTTTAGAATTTTTACTATTTTATTATTTTTTAACTCCCAATCCAAAAACTAATAGGAATTGGTGTTGACATGTCCCATTTTATATGTTAGGATGCTTGTTTAGGATTCATTGCAACTACTGGGGAGTTTTTAGACAATTTTTGAATACAAGGGGCATTAGTCACATTAGTCACAATTGAACAAATCTCCCAAAATTGTTGCATAGGTAGGTGAATTTTTTTGAATATTTGTATATATGTTCTAAACTATTTAAGACACCTACTTGCAAATTTGTAGAAACATTGGACACTTTTAGAATTTTTTAGAATTTTTGGATTGTTTTAATTCCCAAGCCAAAAATAAATAAAATTGGCGTTGATCTATCCAATATCATATGTTCATATGCTTGTTTAGGATTTATTACAACTTTTGGGAATGCTTTAGGTGATTTTTCTGAATCAAGAGGTAGAATTGTGGAATCTTGATTTCCTCAATTGTGACTAATGCCCCTTCTAGGCATTAGTCACATAGTATAAAATCTTCTACAACTCTCTAGTGGAGGGGTGAAATTTTCTTCAAAGTTGTACATTTTTTTAATACTAACTTATGTAGTACTATGTGATCATGGGACATTCTTAGATATTTCAAAATTTAGTTTAAAAATTAGGATTTGGGAGGAGATTGCCAGACGACAACTTGTCAAGGATGTGGCTCTCTATGGAAATTTTCTCGTGAAACATTGCCTTTAATTCATCTACCAACTAAGAGCAACCCCATGGTAGACTCGCCAAGACCACATGCCGGATGATGGTTTGAGGAGTGGTTTTGAAGACCGGGCTATGTTTGCTCCTCTTGTACCCCACTGCGCACTCGCTAATCAAACTCGCTAATTGGGGTAAACCACACTAGGTACTTTTGTTTCTAAGGAATCAAGAATCAGAAATTCAAATTTCAATTCATCTTGAATTATATACTCCTATTCACTTTGAATGGCTACTACGCATAGCATTTCGAATTTATTTTTATTTTCGTTGCATGAATAGAAGTTCACTATATACACATGGAGTGGTAGAAGGTAGAACAATGCATGTGGAATATGTAAATTAAATCTACTAGGAGCTCAACCGCTCATAGTTAGGTCAAAAGTAGAATTTGTGTTGGAAGTAGAATTTCAGACCTCATTTAGGCATAGTAAAATACATTTTTCTAAAAACTTTTGAACTAAAAAAAGTTGTGAAATAAAGTTCAATTTTACCTCCAAAAATCCGTTTAAGTTTTTAAGCCTCCAATCAAAAGTTATAGACAAAATTCAAAGAAGGTGTTTGAAAATGTCAAAAATAATTCCTTCCAACCCCTATCTTGAATTGTCCATAACTTTTGATTTGAGGCTTGAAACCTCAAGCGGATTTTTGGAGGTGAAATTTAACTTGATTTAACAACTTTTTTCAGTTCAAAATTTCTTGGAAAAAGTTATTCTACTATTCCAAAATAGGGTCTGAAATTCTAGCTCAAACACAATTTTTAATTTTGGACAATGAGCGATTAAGCTTTCATCTTCAAATTATCCCATATTCTTTGAAAGTTCATGATAGACATAAATTTAACTATAAAAAAAACCTCTCCAATCACCCCCCCAAACCAAAGCACTTGAAGCTATTCCTTCGCAAGTGCAAATAGAATTTTCTCAAGAAAAATTGACCAAACTACTTGTTTCTTGATATGTGGAAGTCCTTTGTGTAGCCCTCCACGTAGTCATCCTTGCCCATTGACCTTGGTGGATTCCTTAAATGGGTGCCATTCAATGTTCTAATGTGCAATAAAGATCTCGGTATATGGGCCAGAGTGCGGTAGCGAGCCACGCTCAAGGTGCACCAGTTGCCCATGCCCTCATCAAAAACTGGTGTGGCCAGCAACATTTGGCCGTGTGGCAGGTCTTCCGTGGGGGGTCTCCTTGAGCCCAGGCTCGTCCATTGAGCGAGTTGAGCCCGTCTAGTGTGTTGCCGTGGAGCTGCTCTAATTCTAAAGAAGTCCTTTGCTGGCTGTCTTGTTCTGGGCCGCAAGAGATTTTCTAGCCCTCCCTCGCCACCAGGTCCCCCGACCCCGACACTCTCCCCTTAGAAATCCGTGTGTCGGGCTCAAACCAAGAGGGCTGCAGGAGATGCTCTTAGTCTACATTAACTTTAGGCTGCTCAGCTATTTTACATAAAAATGCAGAGCAAGGTCGGTATACGTAAAGTTTGTTGCAATCCATTCGTTTTCATGTGGTTTGAGTGTTCTACTATTGTTGCTATGCAAGCAGGCAAGTTTGGGGGAGACCAAAATATCTCTATTATCCAAGTTGTGGCTCTCATTCTGTTTGGTGATTCTATAATTGACGCGGGAAACAATAATTTCTTGGGCACCATAGCCAAGAGCAATTTCCCACCTTATGGACATGATTTCAACACCAAGTTGGCCACACGAAGATTCACGGACTACCGCCTAGATGGTGACTTTGTGGGTATGTAATCAAGCCCCTACTTAAGTTGTCGCATGCCAATATTAAGATCATCACGCTACTATTCCTACTAAAATCAAAATGGAGTGTTAACAATGGTTTCGTAATTGATTTTGTACATGAGATTGCACTTGTTTTGCAACCTTCTTTCCCGACAAGGTTTCGTGCTATACATTGATTTTATAATGCAATGGTCTCTTGACTTTCTTGCAACACTTTTTCACCTGTCTCAAACTTCTTGTGATCAACTTGTTTTCATTGCATAATCCTTGAAAAAAGAACAAGAAGTATTACATACAGAGCCTTTTCTAGTAGTGATACTTTTGAGTTTTCAATCAGAGCTTCAGTAGAGTGCTTTACTTACTTTCAAGTATTTTGAAACTTGTGAAGAGGGGATAAGCTATACTATATTGAAGGTTTGTTTGATCACTTTCTAAAAGTTTAAAGAATGGAGTATAGAGAGTGAAAGTATTCATCCTTTTGACTTTGTTGGAATTGTTGATTTGTTTTGTGGAGGTGCAACTAACTACAAGGCTAGGTCTTCCAATGGTGTTACCCTACCTTCACCCAAATGCAACAGGGCAGAGCCTTGTGCACCGGATCAACTTTGCATCTGCAACTTTAGATTACTCAACATCAATATTTCTGGTAATAAACTTAACGAATCCTTGGACATCATTTCATTTTGCTTACCCTAAACCAATTCAACCAATGAATTGATAGTATTAACATTTGTTACTTCGCTTTGACTAAAAGCATAAGAGCTACACTAAGCTAAATGTATTACGTAGTGGTATTGACATCAGTTACAAACCACCTACAGTGAATGTCCACCATTTTGTAATCGGTACTTACATTAAATTCTCGATAAACACTTGATTGGATGTTGACAAATATTGTCACTCATAAGTAAGGAATGTTTTCACTTGGTATTAGGATTAGTGATATTAGGAGTGAAGGAGTTCTAATGGTCTACCCAAATGCACCCTCACTAACACCACACCCTCTTGACTCAAAGTGCAAACAAAACTATATGTTTGCACTTGGTGTTAGGAGTAATATTAGGAAAGCGAAACTAGTCCAACAATGTATCTACATTCATTCTAAGACCCTCAATAGCACCACTCTTAATAAGTGAAAACATGCTTTTATTTAGGATAACAATTGGATGATACCCATTTAAAATGTAGCTTACAGGTTGTATCTATATTGATCCATGCTCTTCTAAGTTGCAATGGTGTGCAATTTTGAACTACATGTCTATACAAATGCTTGCAAGCATCGTATGCATTTTGCATTGTGTAGATGCTCTATCTCTAGGAGTTTCATAATCATTGCAATTCCAATTGCTTAGCTTCATTCATCATGCAATTAGTTTTTTTGTTTCATGATATTGGGCTCAAATTTGAGCTGAATTTTTTTTCAACTGACTTTGTGCTTGGTTGATCTTTTGGCAAGCTACCTAGAATCAAGGCTTGCATGTTGTGGAGAGGGTATGTTTTCCATAGTTGTGTTTCGCAATGCAAACAAAGTGGGACCATGTTCATATGCATCCAATTACATCTTTTGTTGATTCACTACAACCCACACAATTGGTCTACAAATGAGGAGATGATGAGTACCACGAGAAAGTAATCTCGTACTTCAAGTTCAAAGGGTTTTAAATACATGCTAACACTCACTTTTGTCTGAATCTATGTACATACTAGGAAAGAGAAAAGGCAAGTTGTAAATTAAACTTGGGCATTTCGTAACTATGTTAATACATGGTGCATTGGCAAGGTTAGAATTCCTAGATTTTGCTCAAGAGTATGGAGGTTCATTTTGCATAGTATTTGATGAGAGTATGTCTAAATGATGGGCTAGAAGAGGTGTCAATGTGAGGTTAGTTGATGTAATGGAAGTGCAAGTGCAAAATTTTAAGTGACAATTTCTTGTAGCAAGACAAATAGAGGATATACATATTGTATGTGAATTTGTGTACAATTCATGGATTTCAATATTCTTAGTAACTACTTGTTTTTTGTTTAGTTTTACCATTGTAATGAAAATCAACATCATATGTGAGCCAGTTTTAGCAAGCAAGGGTCTAAATTGAACTTCTATGTCAGAATTTTAGAGGTTTTTGTCACTGTAAACCAATCACAAGATGACACATGACTCTTTTCTTTTTTGACAAAAATGATTGAATTGACACAAGAAGAAATTTGGACATGGAGCGCTAGAGCTTGGCATACATGCCTTTGGCACCAAGCTCTGGTGCACTCATTGGTGTTCTAGGACCAACTTTCTACTAGTGTTATGTCAAATTTGACCCCCCAATGTAGTCATGTAGAGTACACTGTGTCCATAATGCTTAAATACTTGTATTCTTTGGATGCCATAACTCAAGGTTTGAATCTAGATTATGATCATTTTGAAGTTGATTCTTGAAGCTATAATTAGTTTCTACAATATGATGGATTTTTGTTAAATTATAGAATTGGAGACAAACCTTAGTTTTGAATTTGTAATCTATTTATTCATCTCAAAGTGTATGTCCTCTATGGTACACAATTTTTTTTGTCATGATGTACCAAAGTGCATTGGAATTCAAAACATTAAAAATCTATGGTTAGGTTGAATTTCAAGATTTAGAATTTTGGTGCATATTGGTGCATCATGACATTAAAATTTCTGTACTATAACACCCCATCAAGTGTTTCAACTTGTTATATGGTATGGTAAACTTTAAATCTTTAACATACCCTTTGTATTTAATCCTATTAACCAAAGTATGTAAAGGTAAATATGGAGATAACTTGTGTGTGTAGTTTGGATTGAAAGCCTTTAAATGTGAAAGAGAGAATTATGTATAAAATGAAATGAACACATAAAGACACAATTTGCTTTCTTCATAGCTACATCTCCAAACTAGAAATTCCTTCTAAGTTCTAATGCATTACTTATACAACAATTTCCAAACATTGATTAATGGACAAATAATCCAAACATTGAAAACTCCTTATCTCATAAACTGTGGATCAACCTTTCTATTTCATATGCCCAAATCAAGCATGCTTATTCTTTTTGAAATTTTGACACAATGTGTCGTCTTATATCTCTTTTATAAGAATAGTTTTGTCCATCAATAGGATGCTTGGATCAAAGGTCATGCTTCAATCACAAGTAATACTTCCCAAAGAGAAAAATGGGCAATATAGGTAACTTTGGATAGCACATGTATCTCTCCTTTTCAAGATAGAAGCACCCATTATCAACTTTGCCTAAATATTCAACACACAACCTATACATATGTCTTTTGTCAATGAACCAACACTAAAACTATAATAGAGTGAATGCTTTTCAAGTCTAGTTTGATCTGGACTTAAGAATTCATATTTCATTCCACAAAGATCCAAAAACTATGAAACAACTTGAATTAATTAGATGCCATTGATTTCATTTATCTTTGAAGAAAAATTTACTGAAAAATGTTATAAAGAAGTCAAACACCCCACCCTAAAATTACAAATCAATTGCTAAATGGTCACTTCATGGATCTCCTACCTTCTAGCACAATTGCCCAATTTGAAGCTGCCCAGGCCACATGATGAATGTAAAAATCTGCCCCTATTGTTGCGTGGTCACTTTTGGGCTACATAGCATCCGCAGCTAGGCACTTTCTCAGTGTCCCTGATTCCAAAGAGGAACTCCAATTCTCCAAGTTTTTCCATTGGGGGGAAAGAGTTGGAGCTGGCTCTACCGGCCTGGGTCCTTCCATTGTGTCAATTTCAGCATTAAAGAAATGGTGAATCGGCCCATTGTCAAGCTTATATTCGAAACATTGTGCTTGTAAGTAACTGCGCTCCATGATGGCCGGCCCTCATGATCAGTGCGGGGTGTTGATCAGACTTTCGAGGAAGAACTAAAATACTTTGTAAGTTAACTTAAAGCATACGACCCATTTGCAACCACTTAAGCAATTACACATATATGGAGTGCAGAATTCTTGAGTGGGGAAATTTTCCTGTGCACAGAAATAGAGTTGGGAAGGATTCCATATTTTTTCATAATTTTATTTCTCAAAACATAATTACTACGAATTTTTTAGCTTGAGATTCTGTTCAACCCATATTGGTCATGTAGATTTTCATATTTTCAACTAGGGGCTGGTTGCAAAATCGACCAATCATAATGTGCCACAACTACATTGGGAACTGTGCCACAATTAATCACCACTCCAGACTACCTGATGTGAAAGAAATATAGTCTACATGGTGGAAAGTGTGTGTGTGTGTGAGTGATTGGAAAGGGGTCGCCTCCCTTAGTCCTTGACTCCGTCCTTCTTGCTGGCCCTTCACCATTTCTTTGATTCTGGAGTGCTTCACAGGGGGCTGTCTCTGCTGACCTTTGGGAGAGCTGGTGCTGTGTTTCAGTGCTGTCTTGTGGAAGTTGGCATGCTTTTCGAATTCTTGAGGAGATTATTTGTTATAGGGACCTAGCGCTGAACCATGAGTACCATCAAGATCATACTGGTAAAGTGGTAATCAGGATAAGGTAAGAGGTCCTGGCCTGGAACTGTAGGACTCCACAACAAGCCTATTTCCAGTGCATGCTCTCTGGCTCCAGTGCTTTGGTTTGGACAATCGAAACAGACAAACACTTACTCATTGGCAATATTACGTTAATTAAACTGCTCTTCAGAGCAGCTCTTCCATGATCACATGTGAAAGTGACAAAGTTGTGTCTGGACATGCTTGCTTCAATTGCATTCAACTTTTGAAAAATGATATGGATTGAAGGGTGTTTGTCATGGACAAATTAATTCCTGATGTGATTTTGTGGGTTTCTGAAGGCACTCTAAGTTTGATCAACTTCTCACTTCCTCACTTGGTTTATGTGCTCACCAGGGGTTCCTCCTCTCACTCCAGGGATATTTTGGAAATTTCCCTACCTTGACACTGGGTCTTTGGTATGAATTGGTTTAAGCTTGAAAAGTAAAATTATATCTCACAATCATGTTTTTCTAGAGTTATGTGACTTGTGTTTATATTTTTTAATTGAGTAACTATGATTGAACAAGATCTAACCTTTCAGGCTATCTCCAGTAACGTGACACCGACACAGTATGTGTCCACCCTCAACAAGTCAGGAGATTTCAAAATATAAATCTAGAATGTTTGCAGATATTAGTGCACTATCTTGCATTATTTTGATCACATACTTGCAATGGACCCATTTGATTTTTCAAGGACTACAAACTAGATCGATACTGTAAGACCTGTATTTACTTGACATATCAACTCGGAATCAGAATTTTCTACACAAATGAGAAATCGTTTTGAAGGAAATATATGCTGCAGGTTATCACTGACTTGAGTTGAATGCTAGAAAATGGACATCCACTAAGGTAGATTTTGTGAGCAAGAGGCGAAGATGAAGCATCCAGATGTGGGCTATGGCATTTAAGATTTTGAGCCGATCATCCACAAATCCTCTTTTTTGTAAAAATGGCTCAATGTACCTTTAGTTAGTCAAATTATTGCAGTTGCAGTCACTTGATTGAAGCCACATATCTTTACTTGTTATAGTTTTAAGAGCTCTGGGCATTTATAACTCACAATTTTGGACCCTCTAAAACGAGCTATATGAATATCACTTGGAAAGAGGAGAGTGAGTGTGCACCTGTGATTATATCACAGTTTCGGAGCTCTAAACAAGCTATTGAACTAAATATTAATTGGAAAGAGGAGAGTCATTGTGACAATTCAACACCTGTGATTATGAAGTGTTCACCTAGACAACAAATGGAGTCGTAGACACTACAAGTCGCTTACGGTTCAGCTACGGATGGGTACTAGAAAGTAATACCATGAATGCTGACGAAAACTCCCTGTCTAAAAATTTGCATAATTGTTTCTTAATAGTAACAAATGTACCATGCTTTATCTGGAGATCTAAAACCTTCAGTTTAACTGACACATCCAATAGTTTTTCTCAATTGGTACCCACTAAGAAGAAGATGCTTCATTTTTTCAATTTCACATATAACTTGAAGCAATTTATAACCAAAACTCCTTCCTCTTCACATTTGGACACCAGGAGCCCTTCCCCTTTCAGTAATGTCTTCCTTCTAATTGTTTCCTACACCTAATTAATCTCCATGATACTGATATAGTCTCCTAAAGATTTCTGTAAGCAGGAATGGCAATTGGCCATTCACCAAGAAGAGCTCATTTCGAACTCATAACAAATTTTTTCCTTAGGCACAAGGGGACACCCGTAGTAGTGGCGACCTCAATCGCCATTGCTAGAAAAATGGTTAGGTGAGTGCCTCTTGCCCCTACCTCTTTGTTCAACAAATGAAGGACATCCATCTTGCTCGCCCAATTTAAAATATTTTTTTACATAACCAAAAGAACTTGGTCAATAATAGAAGTTACCCAATATATTTACTCTACACAACACTTCGCACTTGGTTACTATAGCTACACACCTAAAGGTGCTCCACTACATAGGGTTTAGGCATTACATTGCCTTGTCCATTGTTTTTTATCTCTTTCTTAAGCTAGAAAGGATGCCGCGAACGTTTAGTGTCCAATGAATGACAAGGCATTCTCCTGTGTAGGACAGAGATTCAACTATTCATCCTTGGAATTAGTGGTGGGAAGTGGAGATCTTCTACAATATTTTGACTTCAAATGAGCTCCTTTGATTTTTTTAATACCAATTATTCCCACGGTTTCAGAAATGATGATTTCCACATGGATCCCCGCGTCCTTCCAGGGTTAATGGGTTGCCCGGTCATTCTTCTGACACCATTGCCAACGTCACCCATTCTAGAGGCTAGCTCGTGTAAAAATCTCAGGGTTCTCATGGAGATTACCCTCAGAAGCTTGACTGAAGAGCTCCCTGGAGACAGGGAGGCTCATCCCCCAGACAAGGAGCTCAGTTCAGAAGTTTCCGCAACCCCCGGGTATGAGCGGAACGCCCTGAAGGGCAGCTTGGCAAGCCTCTGTCCGGGCAACGACGAAGCCAACGAGGGATGGGAAGGGGCCCAGGCTGCAAGAATTGCTTGATGGGGGTATTTTTACATAACGTCTCGCAGAAATCAAAGATTCCAAGTTTTCCCATGCGCGGCCCGGAAGTTGGGGCTGGCTCCACCAGGTCCTTTCCTTTTTAGCATTAAAGAAATGGGGAATCCCCACAGCGGAGTATTATATTCGAAACACTGTGCCAATATCTGCGCTGCATGATGGCCGGCCCACGTGATCAATGCGCGTTTTCAGACTTTCGAGGAAGACTTTGTCGTCCTTCAACCGCGTCCTTCTTGCCGGCCCTTCACCTTCTGTTTGCCTCTGCAGTGCTTCGCAGGAGGCTATCTCTGCGGTTCATCGGGAGCTCTGGTGCTTGCAAAACTCCGTTTCAATGCTTGTGTGGTGCCCAGACGAGTCCGATTGATTGTGTGGAAGTTGGCATGCCGTTGTCGAGGGACCTAGCGCTGTCAGTACTTATATTTCTACGACGTTCGTTGGCTGGAGTTGTTTGATTCCTTCGCCTGGACCGCTGGACGATCGAGCTTGGGAGGTGAGGTTGGAAGCGTTCGTATGCGGCATCTGCAGCTGCTCGGAGGCGGTGGAGTCTGCTGAAAATTGGATTTGCGGTGGAGTGAAGCACGTCCATTTGCTCAAGAACACGCACTGGGTCTGCCGATTGTCGGTGTGCTGAAGAAATCAGTCTGGATTGGGTCTACCGACACTGGCTGCAGCGAAGATCTACTATTTTCCCCTGAAGAACGCAGCTATTTCTTGGTATCAATTCATTCCTTGTTTCTCAGGTGTTAGTAGATTTGGGGACTCAGAGATAACATAGTCATTTTGGGACATGTCATATTTTGATTGAAAAGGATTAAAATATGAGATATAAGTTGTGTTATATATAGATGAGTAGGTTCACTAGAGGAACAAAAGATACATATTCATAGTTGCATTTTTAACCCCTAAAGGACCAAGTGTCTGTTCAATGTACGCAAGAAATCTCGTGTAGGTTCCTACAAAGTCACTTTTGGTCGGATGTTCATGAAATTCGGACATGATGTGTATCTATGTACCCCCTTCTTGAAAATATAATTTTTTTCCTGATCGGGTCCCCGGATCAAAAGTTACATTGCCCTAAACTTCACGGGCAGCTCGGGCAGCTCCGGGCAGCATGTGAAAAACTCTTCCTATGATTTTGAAATTTGGTGGGTGTGTAGCTTACATGATGCAAGATGCAAATGTTAAAAAAAAATAACCATGTTTAGTGTAAGAATCTCATTCTAGAAGGAATTAAAGTTTGTAGACCCTATTGGACAAGGTTGGAAAAAAACTTTTTCACCTAACTTCAAACGTTATAATCTTTCAATCTGTGCGGTCAAAGTTTCTAAATTTTTATCCACATGTTCCCAAAGAAGTCTAGTACAAATTTGTACGATTGAATTTTGAAAAAACAACTTTTTTTTCATGTTTTTTCTTGCTGCCCTAAAAAGTGGCAGTTTTTGACAATTTTTGCTCAAAATGTGCCTCGGTCCTTTAGGGGTTAATGAGTTAACAACAATCATATGCATGTATCCATATTCCTATACATGTGTATCTATTTATCATATTTCTTATATCTTATAGGACATGTTTAGAGCATGGACACATAGCTAGTATTTTGGGGGTCATAAAACTTATGTTGTTTTTAGCTCATTAGCATTTCATATTTAGTGGTTGTATTCATGTTATTGAGTTGGGTATCTTCTAGAGTGTGTAGAAATACTAACCTTGGATCAATATTGTCCAAATATGTCTGTTGGATTTGAATTTTTAGATTCTTTTAGTGCAACATGAGTGCTATATATATTAGCTAAACCAATTCCATCATGAATAGAGAGAATATGCTTTTCTAATGGATGTGGTAGAAAAGACCATTACAAATCCTTTTTGGCCCTTTTCCCATTATGTACTTTTTCCATTCCAATGCTAATTTGTTGTGCAATCAATCCAAGACCATTAGTCTTGAATTAATGAGATTTAGGCCCAATTGAGGTAGCTTAAATTTGGCTCAATGAAAGTTTTCAAGGAGTAATAGAATGCTTTAGTGACCACAAGGGGAACTTATAGCTTTTGAATATCTAAATCATTAAAGAAAATGATGATTTCAACAACTTGATGTTGAGTGTATATGGAGAAGACTACAATTGTTTAAGACATATTGAATGACCTTTATAATGCAAATAATTTTTGACATCCAAATGACTCTTTGGTTTGGGGTCTTTTTTGACATCCTAACTTGTGCAAAAAATGTCAAATTTCATAACATATTTGCACATCATTAGAATATATTAATTTGATTACTATCACTAGTTCATACATTTGTTTATTTGTCGGGAAAATAATTGAAAGATTCATCCCTCCTACAAGGGCAAGGCAACTATTTCCTTCATTGAGATAATCAAACATATAATTACATAGTTCAAATTTAAAAAAAAAGATTACGTATCTTGCATACAAGATTCATTCAAAGTGATTTTAGTATTGTCCCAAGGTGTCAATTTCATTGAGCACCATAAAAATTGAGAAACTTATGAATGGTTTGTTGTGATAAGATTTATTAAATGGACCACTTCTATTAAGCTTTGTTACTAGTTAGGTAATTTTCATGATAAGTGATCTTTTAATAAATCAATGGATCCATTGTTCTCTATGGAATTAGCATAAAATTTTCATAACAATCTCAATGCTTTCATTTTATATTGAGGTTTGTAGAAAATAGTAAAAGATATATCCTTGCATATATTCTTTTCAAGTTTTTAATACATATGAAATGATTGTATTCTACTCTAGGACAATATCATAGTCTAAAAGGTTCTTTTTGGAAAATTTATAGGTTGCCAACTTGCCATGGGGGATCCACTTTTTACTCCAGCTTTGGTAGGAGCAACTGTGAGTTTGTTACTCACAAAGGTGATTGATGCTGCCAAAGGGGCAATAAAAATCAAACAAAGCTGCAAAGCTCTCAAGGCAAAGGTGGATAAAATTGGACCTCTCTTAGAAGTTGTTGAAAAAAATCCAATCATCTTGGACCAAGCTCATTTGAATTGGTTGTGGGAATTCAATAGAATACTAATCGATGCTCAAAGTGTTCTCGAAGGATGTCTCATGGAGTCAAGAGCTAGCACAGTCATGAGATTGATGAAAGTGTGGCAATGGCGCAAGTTACCATCTCGCTTACAACAAATCAATGATCAAATTGATGAGGCAAGGTTGAATGCAATTCTAGCCACACTTGGCGTGAATATCCAATCTTCAAACTCATCCCAAAAGCAATCAAAGTCAAAAGTTGATTTTGTAACACAATCAACTCCTCCATTGATTCTTGGGGCGGAAAAAACATTTAAGAAGTTGAAGACATCCATATTGGCAAGCTATACAAATGACAAGCCCACTTTCCTTGGTTTACAAGGAGGAGGTGGAGCTGGAAAAACTTTGCTTGCTGGACAACTAAACAATGATGAAGACATCAAAGCCTTCTATGGATTAGAAGGTATTTTGTGGATTACAGTTGGCCTAGATGCTCGAATTCCAGACTTGTACAAAACCATGGGGAATTTCTTGAATGATCATGTATTTGCAAACAAGTATGCTCATCGCAACCAAGAAGACCAACGCACATATTTGTGGAATGCATTTGCAAGGAAGAAGGTGTTCTTAATTTTAGATGATGTGTGGGAAAAGCAATGTGATCATCGAGAAATGATGTATTGGTTGAATATTGTCTCGGCTCCTGGATCTACCACTTTGATAACAACCCGAAGTGCGCCAATCCTCTCCAAAATTCATGCCGAAGTAGAAGTGGTGTCATTGCTCTCAGATGAGGATAGTTGGATATTATTTTGTGCTTATGCATTTCAAAGTGGCCTTCTTCCACCAAATTTATCAGAAAACTTGGCAAGAGAGGTTTGCAAGGAATGCAAAGGTCTTCCTCTAGCCTTGAAAGTGATTGGTAGTGCCATGCTAGACAAGCATGAAATGGAGGCGTGGCGTTTTGCCTTATTTCAATTACAACAATCAAAGCCAATATTGAATTCAAATGTAGATGATGAGTTGTATCACTGTTTACAATTGAGTTACAATAATCTAAAGCATGATGTGACGAAGATATGTTTTTTGTATTGTGCTGCATTTCCAGAAGACTACAAGATTCAAATTAGTGATTTATGCAAGATATGGATTACGGAAGGATTATTTGGTGACCTTGATGTAAAGAATCCAAAAGATGTAGCCATGGCACATCTTGAAACTCTTGTGAAGCGGTCTATGATTGATTGGAATCGTAAACTTGGATACATTACTATACATGACATTATGCGGGATGTTGCAATGTACATCATTGACACAACCAAACTGGAAGATTGTGCATACCAATGTTGGTTTCAATCGGGGAAAGCATTGACATCACCTTTTGCAAACAAGTCACTAGAGGCGATGCAAAGGATGTCATTTGTTCAAAGCACTATATTGGAATGGCCTGACCAACTTCATGCTCCTCATCTTCAAGTGTGTTTGCTACGAGCAATGTCTACTAGAGAGAACAAATTGCAAATTCCAGAAAAATTCTTTTGCAAGTTGCGATCCTTGCAATATCTAGACCTCTCCAAAAATCGCTTTGATGAAAAGTTTCCAGACATGTGTGGATTGCAGTCTCTTTTGGTTTTGGATCTTGAACAATGTGTATCCTTGAGAAAGCTTCCAAAGAGCATTGGTGAGTTGAACTCTCTTCAAGAGTTAAATCTTGAAGGATGTTCATCTTTGAAAGTGCTTCCTCAAAGCATTGGAGGCTTGAAATGTCTTACAAAGTTGGATCTTCAAAGGTGTGTATCCTTGAATGAGCTTCCGGAGAGCATTGGCAAGTTGAACTCTCTCATTGTGTTGTACCTTCGGGAATGTTCATCCTTGAAAGTGCTTCCTCAAAGCATTGGAGGCTTGAAATGTCTCACGGAGTTGGATCTTCAATTGTGTAGATCCTTGAGTGAGCTTCCGAAGAGCATTGGCGAGTTGAACTCTCTTAAAGAATTAAATCTTCAAGGATGTTCATCCTTGAAAGTGCTTCCTCAAAACATTGGAGGCTTGAAATGTCTTATGAAGTTGAATCTTGAAGGGTGTGGATCCTTGAGTGAGCTTCCGGAGAACATTGGTGAGTTGAAATTTCTCATTGAGTTGAATCTTGGAGGATGTTCATCCTTGAAAGTGCTTCCTCAAAGCATTGGAGGCTTGAAATGTCTTACAAAGTTGGATCTTCAAAGGTGTGTATCCTTGAATGAGCTTCCAGAGAGCATTGGCAAGTTGAACTCTCTCATTGTGTTGTACTTTTGGGGATGTTCATCCTTGAAAATGCTTCCTCAAAGCATTGGAGGCTTGAAATGTCTCATGGAGTTGGATCTTCAATTGTGTAGATCCTTGAGTGAGCTTCCGAAGAGCATTGGCGAGTTGAACTCTCTTAAAGAATTAAATCTTCGAGAATGTTCATCCTTGAAAGTGCCTCCTCAAAGCATTGGAGGCTTGAAATGTCTTACGAAGTTGAATCTTCAAGGGTGTGAATCCTTGACTGAGCTTCCGGAAAGCATTAGCGAGTTGAACTCTCTTAAAGAGTTAAATCTTCGAGAATGCTCATCCTTGAAAGCACTTCCTCAAAGCATTGGAGGCTTGAAATGTCTTATAATGTAGGATCTTCAAGGGTGCAAATCTAGGAATGAGCTTCTAGAGAGCATCGAGTTGTTGAACTCTCTCATTGAGTGGAATCTTTGAAGATATGAATCTTTGAAAGTACATCCTTAAAGCATTAGAGGCTTGAAATGTCTTACAAAGTTCCATCATAAAGATTGTAGATCCTTTAATGAACTTCTAAGAGTTTATGTAAGTTGAATTCTATCGTTGTGTTGAATCTTCAAGGATGTGGATTCTTAGAAGTTTTTCCAAAAGCATTAGAAGCTTAGAATGTCTTACAAACTAGGATCTTGATTCATGTGAATCCTTTAGGTAGCTTTTGGAGAGCAATAATGAGTTAAATTCATCTCAATGAATTGAATCTTTGAAAGTCCTACCGATGATTAATGGGGAATTAAAATCTTTTAGAATTCTAAAATTTGGTATGTAAGTCCTTGCATTAGAAGAGTTTTGGGGTGAAAGAAGCCCACGAGTTCCCCAGAGTTCCTAGACTATGGGAACTCACCAAATCAACGATCTAATGTGGTTAGGAGACAACCATGTTAGATATTATTAATTAATTTAAAAAATCTTAGAAAATATATAATTTAAAAAAATGAGTTTTCAATTTCTCATACTTTATGAAATTTTAAGGGAAAAAAATTCATTTTTTTTAAATAAAAAAAATTCTGGTAGTAATGGCTGGTTCAAAGTTCTCCAATAGCAAGGAGAACAACTCTGAAACAAACCTCC
Source organism: Straminergon stramineum (assembly GCA_963920665.1). NCBI lineage: Eukaryota > Viridiplantae > Streptophyta > Bryopsida > Hypnales > Calliergonaceae > Straminergon > Straminergon stramineum. The sequence continues at coordinate 15,443,291 of OY987264.1, read as the reverse complement.
CTTCCCCTCAAATCTCTTCTAATGGAATTAGCATCCAAAGGGGATTGATGGCTTGAACCATCTCATATGGTTGGATCTAGAATTATGTGTTTTTCAAAGTTTTCCAAAATGGATGAAGGTATTGAAATCATTAGAAACTATTTTGGGTCTTTGGAAGGCCCTTTTTGGGGAGTAGTTGCTCAAGCCCTAGGACAAATGTAGTACACAAGCTCAAGTGTTGTCAATAGTGCCATGTGCATTGATCTATTGGATTTTGAGGAGGTGCCACCATTGAGATGAAGTGTGTTATAAAGGTGGAGATTCAATAAATACATATTATATTAGAACGATGTACATTGCCGTTGGCAAGTGGGCCACTTTCATGGTATCCCTGCACAAACAAACTAGGTATTTTAAATCGTGGATGAAGAATTTTTTAATTCATAATTTTGCTTTGTTTATACATTGATTTGGACTAGTGTGCATAAGAATGGTGATGACAGTGTTGGACAATGATCAACAATTAGTTCTAGCTAGGGCATGTCAACATTTGGCATTTTAGTATAGATTAAAGTTCGTGGTCCTACAGCTCCTCGACACTTTTTGAGCAAAGATTTTTGAATGCAACAATATTGGAATGATGCCACAACACCCTAACAACTTCAATTCAATTCGTTGTTATTTATAATGACCAAGAGGTTAGTAGTAGGTGCTATTCTCTCCTTCACATATAAATTCCAAACATTCTTTTGTGGTGCGGAAACTTGGCGGTAAGTTGGAAGCGGGATCTATGGGATATATTCTGCCATCAATCCACATATCAATGTGTGTCTCACTAGTTTCCCTCTTGTTGGAAAGCTTTCTGGACAAGCCTCGTCTTTTTAAACCTTCCCTCTACAAATGAGTGGAGCATACTTGGGATTGAGCCTAACCTTTGATTCATAGCTAATATTAGTAACATCTCCGAGTGCCATACTACAACACTACCTACAGCTGAATGAGTTGATTGACCTCCAACTTCTAGCTACTCAAAATCAATTTCTTCTTTCCACTCATCTCATCAACAAAAATAAAGTCCACACCTCTCTTGCTATGATCCCTTCGGACACATGCTCTCCAACCCAATTATATATATATATATATTGATAGACCATATTGTTGAAACTGCCAAATTTGATGGTCTACAAAATGATTACACAATTGCTTGTTGAAAAGATGACATAATGCCAAGAAAATAAACAATTCGCACCTCTGAACTACCTCAACTCCATTGCATAATTGATCCAATTTGGCGTATTCGCCACCTAAACCACCAACTAGGCACTCCATAGACAATACCAACTATATATGATGTCTTGAAAAATTGCCCAAACCTCTCTTGTATGCTTGTAATGGGCATATCTAGCCAAACTTTCTGGTACGATCACTACAAGGAAATGCAGTCTAAGATGACAAGTTTTTGACAAAGAATTGTCCGAAATGACAATAGCCATGTTATCGCTACCTTATCTTGTCAATTTGTGAGAATTGTCAATTTTTTGTCAAGTTGTCAAATTTGTAATTGATGTTTGGTTCTCTTCCCCCTATTTTCAAGATAGCAACTGTTCATGGATGACATACAGACTCACTAATGATTATTAAGATAGATGATTTGCCAAAAATCCAAAGATTCCATTAGGTATATTATACATGTACTCTTCTATCATTGGCCATTGATATCTTAGTATGAGTTATTTCTAGAAGAGAAATTCTCTATCATATAAATGGGATGGTAGGAGGTAGAACAACCCATGTGGGATATGTCATTTAGAAGTTTTAAGAGCTCAACCACTCATAGTTAAGTTCTTGCAACTTCTAAATGACATATCCCACATAGGTTGTTCTACCTCCTATCACTCCATGTGCATATAGAGAGCTTCTCTTCTTTTCTCAAATCCACAAAACATAAGTGGTTCATGAAGTGATGTGAAGTAACGACAATTGGTTGTTCTATATATGCATTTTTGCTCAATATATGAAAGATTAAATTTTAAGCAATTTCAATTTTGATATTCTGTCTTTTGTAGAGAATGTGCACTGTAACCATTGATTAAGCCATTTTGCCATCATGGCAATGAGACAACTAACAAAGGGGGGGGGGGGTATTAGGGAATAGAAGTTGACTAAAATTCTAGCAAAGTAACAAAATAGTTGACAAAATTTTGTCAAATTATTGGCTGAATCTACAGGTTCCCACTGACAAAGCAATTGACAGACTTTTGTCATTTTTCTGTCAAATATGACATAGTTTCCTTTGTAGTGGATAGTGCTACCTATTGGCCTCTTAGAGGGCCTTTTGGAGACTTCAAAAAGTTTCTAATGGTTATATCTATGGATACATGAGAGTTTAAATCTTTGAAGGAGCTTCATAAATATATTTATTAGTTGAATAGTCACTTCAAAGAAGTTCTTGGTGTAAACTTAAAGATTCTTTTTGTGAGATACTATTGGGTGTACTTTTCATTTTTCACCTATAAGTTAGACTTTACCTAGATATATGATAGGTTAGATGGATTATGGATAGTGGACATTGAATGTAAGACAAAATGAATAGAATAGGATGTCATAAATGTCAAATTGTAGATATTTATTATATATAGTTCCATACTTTACTATCATACCAATGAAGGTATCCAATAAATGACCTATAGATTGCTTGAATGCAAACAAAGTATAAAATGAGCACCAAGTATTGATGCTCAACAAACTCTTGGTTATGGATGAGAAGTAATGATTTTCACCAATATTTTTTGTATCTTCTTGGCTAATGTTGTTTGTCTTTTTGTTGCTCCTTTTGCTAGTCTTTTGCTCTCTTTGCTCTCTTTTCCTAGTCTTGTTACTCTTTCTTGGTTAGTTATTTCAAGTTGTAGAGGTCTTGGGGTTTCTTTTGTACCTTGTTTCATTGCTACTAAGTCTTAGGTTCCTTAGTGGTTGTCTTGTCTTGAGTTAGCTCAAGTTTTGAGCTCTTAGCTCTACTAACCTTGAAGAGGGCATCATGCCTTCTTCCATTAGAATCTTATCATGTTTTGAGAGGTTTTGAGGGTCATTTGGTTTATTGTACTAACCCTTAAGTCAACTCCATACCGTACCTTAGAGATGCCGCTTTGGAGGGCCTCTAGTTTGCTTTGAGTGCTTGCTAACTTTGCTATATTAACCCTTGCCACAAGGTGGTGAGAGTGTCCTAGGTCCTTGTAGAGTGCTCACTTTGTCTTACCTTACTCTTGTCATTGTGGGTCCTGCCGAGATGACAAAGCTTTGGATCCTTTAAGTCCTTAGAGTCTTGGAGTGTATTAAGGTCTTAACAATGGCGGAGCTTTGAACTTACCTAGTGTTCACCTCTAAAGTTTAGTTTTTCTTTAAGTCATATGTCATAGGGGAAGGATAGAATAGGAAGAAGGTAGGGGAAGAGTAGATTAGCAGAGAGATAGAAGAGGGGTAGTAGGGAGAAGATAGAAAAAGAATAGAGTAGGAAGAAGATAGAAGAAGATAGAAGAAGAGTAGAGTAGGAAGAAGATAGGAGAGGGATAGAGTAGGAAGAGGACAGAAGGAGGGTAGAGTAGGAAAGAAGAAAGGAAGAATAGAATAAGGCCGAGGCCTAGGGGTTGGTGGCACCTTTAGACCCAAGAGTCAGATCAGATCTAGCTTCAGAATCATAGAGTAGACGTCGAGGGGGTTCCGTGGGTATAAAATACGCCCCAAACCAACTCATAACAAGGAAGTTATGGGTGGATGAAGTTTGGGATCCCAAATGGATGAAGTTGGGTGAGATTCATCCATACACGCCCAAACTTGGAACTTGAATACTAGTTAATAGGTTAGGATTATTTTCCAAAAAACAGGGTCGTTCGAGTTAGGAAAGGGGTCTAAAAGGATGGATGAAGTTTAGGCAGTCTCTTCGAGGGCTAAACTTCATCCGGCCATAGCTCCTTGTAGGAACATCCAATTTCCAAGCACCTTATGTTTTTAGAAATGCCATGAAATGATCTTCAAGTTAGTAGTAGTAGACTCAGGCTGCTTCTAGTTCACTAGGAAGTCACAGCAGTGAAGGGATCAAGATATTAACCCTACAATTATGATAGTTTGGGGGTGTACGGTGAACTATAGGACTTAGGAGGCTTAGAAAAGATCCATGTCTTGGAAGGCAGAGTGGACCAAGGTTAGGCATCCATTAGAATAGAGTTCACCCTCCAAATACTAGAATCTGGTTGTGCTCGTATGTTTACCAAGGGTGTGCAAATATCCTCTCACACAGTTTCAATAAGCAAGAATCTTAATTGAGATTTAATGTTAGAGTTGTAGAGTTTTTTGTCACTGCAAACCAATCACAAGATGACAAATGACATCTTTTATCTTTTTCTTTTTTTGACAAAAAAGACCTAATTTACATAAGTAGAAAGTTGGTCCTGGACTACCAAAGTTTAATGTCTATATATTCCTAACACTAAGCTCTTGTGCTCTCATTGCTTCTCTCCTTCTCTTAGACCAACTTCTAGTTTGTACTAGTGTTATGTCAAATTTGACCCTCATGTAGTCACGAAGGGTAATCCTTGTTCATAATGCTTACTCATATTCTTTAGACATCATAATTCAAGGTTTGAATCTAGATTATGCATTTGGGGAGTTGATTCGTAAAGCTATACTAGCTTTGTTTGTACCATATGATGAATTTTAAGTAAATTCTAGAATTGGAGACAAACCTTAGTTTTGAATTTCTAATCTATTTATTCATCACAAAGTGTCACTTCGTGTGCTACAATATACAAAATTTTTTGTCATGATGCAACAACATGCATTGGAGCTCAAAACTTTGGAAGTCTATACTCAATTTTCACAAACTAAGGTAAATTTCAATATTTTGAATTTAAGTGCATATCAAAGCATCATGACAAAAAGGTTTGTTTATATAGAGTGCAAACATCCCACATAGTGCTTGAACTTGTTATATGCACATCTTACACTTTTACTCTTTGTATTTAATCCCATTAACCCAAGTATGTAAATGTAAATATGGAGATAACTTATGTGTGTAGTTTGGGTAGAAAGTACTTAAATATGAAAGTGAGAATTATATGTGAAATGAAAGATCCAATTTGCTTTTCTAATAGCTACATCTCCAAACTAGAAATTCTTTCTAATACATTATTTACATGATGATTTCTAAACATTGAAAAATGGACAAAAAATCCAAATATTGAAAACTCCTTATCTCATAAACTTTGCATCAACCTTTCTATTTCATATGCCCATATCATGCATGCTTATTTTCTTTGAAATTTTGACACAAAGTGTCATCCAATATCCCTTTTACAAGAATAGTTTTGTCCATCAATAGGATGCTTGGATCCATGGTTGTCATAGTGGATGGACGTCCGGTTCGCCCATCCATTAGAGGTCTTACCCGTCCAATACAATCAACACAAAGTTGACTTTATGAAAACAGAAAAATAGGCCACGTGGATGCCACATGGATTCTGGAACATGTAGGACACAGACGCCATTGTCAAGGCACGGACGGGATCGTCAGGGCGTGGACGCCGTCGTCAGGGCATAGACGGTATTTTGCATATGCTAAATTAATATGCTTTTACATATTTCCATTTCATATTTCATATTCCATATTCCAAGTCACTCCAACACTCCATATTTTTTTTTAATATTACATCATATCACTATAACACCCAAATCATTTCCATATCCAAATCAATCCACCATTCCATATTTTTTGGAGGTGTTAAATTCCATCATTGTAACACCCAAACCACTTCCATCTCCAAATCACTCCACCATTCCATAAATTTTTTGGGTGTTACATCATATCACACTAACACCCAAACCATTTCCATATTCGAAAGCACTCCACCATTCATATTTCTTTTAATGTTAGATTATATAACTCCTTAAAAATAATTGGCCACTCTAAAATAAATTGGTATGCTTTTCAAAAGCTTGGGTCACTCCATCTCCCCTTTTGGACATTCATTTTTAAAGCACACTTCCATTCCAAGTCACTGCCCTTATTTTTTTGGAGGAATCATTCCCTTTCCTATTTTTTTGGCATCATTACCAAAAGTCTTCTATTTTAATTCAATGCCACTTGTGTAGGGTGGAATGATTTTATTTTCCTATTTTATTTTCTGTGATTAGCACAAATGTTCCATCTCTACCCGAGGCCATTTATTTATCGTTGATCATTCCCATTCATTTCATTTTTTGCTTCATTAGCAAAACTCTTTCATCCCAAGTGAATTCCATTTATTTTTTGTGGTATCCCAACTCTATCCAAATTGAATGATAATTTTTGGAGGGTGTTAGTTCAAATCATTTTGACACACTATTTTTTCACTTTTTGTGGACTTATCTCTCTCACAAAATTGTTCCATCCCAACCCCAAGCCATTTTGTATTTGTTCCATCATTTCCTTTCCTATTTTTTTCCATTAATGAACAAAGCCCTTCCCATCCCAACTCTATGTCATTTTTGGGGGGTTGGATCATTCTCTTTCTTTTTTTAGGCTTCATTCCTAAAACTCTCCCATCCCAACTCATGGTTATTCTTTTCTTCTTTGTTGAAACATTCCATTTTCTATTTTGTTTTGGTTCATGAATTAGCAAGACAGTTTTATTTGAACTCATAGTTTTGCTTTATTTGTTCAATCTTTCCCTTCCCTATTTTATTTTTGCTTATTTACTAAAGTTCTTCCATCTAAACTCAAAGCCATTATTTTTATTTTTTTGTTCCATCATTCCCTTTCCTTTTATTTTTTTCTTCATTCCTAAAATTCTTCCAATCTACTTCAATGTCATTCTTTTTTTTGTTGGATCATTTTTTTTAGGGGGCTTCATGAACTCCTAAAACATAGGCATAGTGAAAACATAAAGTGTATGTATTTTTATACCAAACTACTGCATTCATTATTTTTATTTAAGTTTTATCATCAATTCATAGAACTCATAAAAATGCAATGAGAAAGAACAATGAAATAGAATATTAATATATTATGAGATTTTGAGTATAGAATACATCCGATTTTATATATATTTTGAGGTGTTTGGCAATTTCCAAGTAGGTACACATGGTCTTCTATGAGGATGATTTACCTTCTATGCCTAAACTATATGCTAAACTACAAAAAGTGAAACAACTAAATACTATGTACAATAACAACAATCTGGCATAGTCCAATAGTGGGGGGCGTTTTTCAATGTGTCTAGAACATCTGGCATTGATGCCCTTTCACTCACATCCTCTTTTACGAGGCTTTCCAATTTGATCATGAAGTTCTGATATTGCTTTGGATTCTTCGTTGTAAAGTATTTGGGGTTCCAGTCCTCTTTCCAAATTGCAACTGCTATCCATCCCGCCGCATGTGCATCAACAGCCATGGAGTACAAATGTGTTTTCTGCATGGCCTCAATTGAATTTGCTGAACCTTGCTCTCCGTATACATAAAACAATTCAGGGGCTGCAAACCTTCGCTTCTTCTTCTCCTTCGCCAGAATCTCCATGCTGGAAAAGCCATACCTGGATGGCTCCTTTTCTACAACTCGGCTAGAAAGTCCCCAATCACATATCCCTATGTACACCTTGTGTTCTTTCCAATCATCAAAATGGAGCAAAACATTGGATGGAGTTATGTCGTTGTGTATGTACTGTGCATCGTGGCATTTCCCCACAATGACAAGCAAGGAGAGTGCCAAGTTCACTCGGTTCTTTCGGTAAGTTGCAACCCATGCAAGCTCCTCTTTTGTCAACCCCGTACCTTGTTCACACTCAATGTCATCCACATCCACTGATTCGCTCACTTTCGAATTGTATTTGGATAAGAAAGAAATTAGAGATCCTCCATTCCACCACAGCATATAGCCTTCCATCGTTTTAGGGTGGAGGTACGCAATTCGAATGATGCCAAGATGTATCACTGGACACCCTCCCGCCTCATTGATGATTCCTTGGCACTTCTCTTTTTCATTTGTGGTTTTCAAGCTCTTCCTAGCAAAAAATATCCAACTAGGAATGCTCTCAAGTTTTGTAAGCATCACCTTCCTCACGGTCCCATATGAACCAACCGCACTCTGTTCCGACATGGGGATGACTTTTACTGAACTTTCAAGCCACTTGAATGTTCCACTCACACAATGAGCCCTTATTGCATCTTCAATTGTTGCTTCCTATGGTGCTTGCTTTTTCTTACGCGATGAAGAAAATTGTTGATCAAAATTTTGAATGATTTTCAATTTTGCAACCAACTCTTTGTTCTGCATGTCCCAATCGCTGCCATCCTCTTTCTTACCCGTGTGGTAACACCAATTTGACACTATATTGGTTGTGAGGGCAACCACCTGTTTATCCACCCAGTCTTGGTGCAACCAATAATCAGAGAAATTGTTGAATTTCTCAGATGCTTCAAACTTTGACTCCAGCTCCCTTCGCAAGTCCCTCGTCAATTTGTGGTATCCTTCTTCATTGTACGCCACATACTCCCTGGTCAACATAGTTGTACCTTGACGAGTGTAGAACACCACAACTATTGCTCTCCCTTCAACTATGAATTCATGTGGAGGCATATGGGGATTTTGGGCTTTTTTGCGCTTCTTTTGGCCTAATGAGGAAGGATTTGATGAACCTGAGGACATCAATGTGTTCGTGGATGGAATTACCATCTCACCGACATCATCCAAATCTTTAAACATAGGACGTTTTTTTGCAGATCCACTCCCTTCCTCTGTCATAATGAAAAAAAATTGGTACGATGGGCCTCTGTATCTATCCAAAAGCACGAAAGTTAAAAAAATTTCAAAAAAACCAGGTCACATATGCGGGCCAAGCCCACCACCCACCAAACTCACTCACATAGGCCACGGGGACGAACTAACGTGTGAGGCATAGGGCACGGACTTGGCAAAGAAATGAGGGCGGGGACTCGCTTTATATAGTCCCCCCGCTCACGTCCACGTCGTGTCCCCTAGCGTTCCCGCCCCGCTTCTACAGGTCCACGCCCTACAGTCGCCGATAGCCGTCCGCGCCCCAACTGCGATGGCATCCGCGCCCCAACCGCGATGGCGTCCGCGCCCCAACCGTGATGGCATCCGCACCCTGGCGTCCCCCATCTCCAACTATATAAAGCCATTTCCACCCCATTTGTGCCCACCCTGCATACTTTCAGCCTTCTACTTCTTTGTTGAGCTGGTTGTGAGCGTTGTGCAGGGTCTACTTGATTGCCATGTTGGAGGTTTTCGAATTTTTTTGCAAAATGGCTATACCACCAAGAATGACCAAGGAGGAATGAGACAAGACCCGACTGCGAGCAGGAACCAAACATCGTAAGCGACTGCATGTTCTATGTAACCCTACCAAACTTGCATTCAAGGGGTGGGAGGACGTGCCTGACCCATGGACTTATGATGACTGCACCAATTACATCGAGTGGTGCTACATTGATAAGGTCTTCCCGGAAGAGCCACATAACTTTCATAGACGCTTCCACAAGGCAAATTTGAAACATTGCCTTGACAATGAGTTCACGAACCGATGCATTGAGGTGTTCCAGCACTACAAGAAAACGGGTGTTTTATGACTACAAAAATATGACTGAGGATGACTGGCGACTATTCGCAGTCATATTTTTGGAGGCCAACTCTTTGAAAAAAATATGACTACAAATATGACTGCTAGTTATGTTTTGGCCTTGTACGTTGCGGGCGTATAGTATATGTTCGTTGGGAACTCCAAAATACTTCATAGAGCTTCATAGGGAACATGTTTGGGGAACGCACAGTCATATTTATTAGTCATATTTTTGCATTAGTCATATTTTGTAGTCATATTTTTATGATAGTCACATTTTTTTCTTTTGGGCAGTTTGAAGAAAATTTGGGCGGGAAATATATTTGGAGAGTGCTAAATTATATTTGCTAGTCATAATTTCACTTTAGTCATATTTTGCAGTCATATTTTTGAGACAGTCATATTTTATAGTCATATTTTTATAATAGTCACATTTTTTTTTTTTAGGCAGATTGAAGAAAATTTGGGCAGGAAATATATTTGGAGAGTATTAAATCATATTTGCTAGTCATAATTTCACTTTAGTCATATTTTGCAGTCATATTTTTGAGTTAGTCATATTTTTATGATAGTCACATTTTTTTCTTTTGGGCAGCTTGAAGAAAATTTGGGCGGGGATTATATTTGGAGAGTGCTAAATCATATTTACTAGTCATAATTTCACTTTAGTCATATTTTTGAGTCAGTCATATTTATTAGTCATATTTTTGCATCAGTCATATTTTGTAGTCATATTTTTGCATTAGTCATATTTTGCAGTCATATTTATTAGTCATATTTGTGCATCAATCATATTTTGCAATCATATTTTTTTTCTTTTAGGCAGCTTGAAGAAAATTTGGGCGGGAAATATATTTGGAGAGTACTAAATCATATTTGCTAGTCATAATTTCACTTTAGTCATATTTTGTAATCGTATTTTTGAGTCAGTCATATTTTGTAGACACATTTCTTTGGTAGTTATTTTTTGTTTTTTTGGTGGGAGCCTAAGGAAAAGCTTGGCAATCTAAGATGGATCTTCTATATTTTGTCCTTATAGGCCATTCGTTGGGATGACTTTGTTTAATACCTATTAAAAAAATTCTTTTCTTTTGTATGATGTGTCTATTACAGAATTAATGTCCAAATAATTTGGGATGACACATGTTTATATTTCAATTAATATATTTAAAATTTTTATAGGAATTAGAAAAGGAATAGAGAGGAATAAAACAATTAATAATAGGAGATAATCAATTTTTATTTGAGTATTTAAGAAAAAATTAGAGAGGAATAAAAGTCTATGGACAAACCAAAGCAACAAGGTAGGACTAAGCTTGAGAATCCAAGATAGAAATTGGGCCTGCCGTGATTCACTATTGGAATTTGCTATGGAATTTGCTAATTATGTTAAGTGATTGTGATGGCTAATGCGAAGCGAAATCTAATGCATTGAAACTAATTATGTAGATTGAAGGCTGTAGAGTTTAGAAAAATTACTTGAAGATTAGAAAAAATCTAATCCAAAGAGAAGAAAGAATAGTGTGAGAAAAATGCATGCCTGAGTGGCCATGGAGCAAGAGTAAGTGAGGAGTGCGATTTGTGTTGAGGGTCTCTAAGTGATTGAAGAAAAAGCGTAGGTTCCAAGATGCTACTCCAAACTTTGGACATGGTTAGGAGACTAATATGACCCCCTTATAAGGATTTGACTATGCAGGGTTGACAAATCCGAACGTCCGCCCCGAAATCTCGTCCATCATCCAGACGCACGGACTCCAGCGAACACAGTGTCCCTAGCGCTATCCGCAGGCGGACGGGTGGGGCGGACGGGCGCGACGGACAGTGGAGGGCAGACGGGCGCGGCAGACAGTGGAGGGCGGACGGGTAGAGCGGACGGTGGAGGGTGGACGGGGGGTTAAAGGATTAGGCTATTTAGTAACGGGGTTCAATGTTTATTTATCAATGTTTCTACCAATTGCAGCATGTCATTTGAACTTAGATTTTTGTTTTTCATACATTTCAATTGTCATGTAATGTAGTAGTGTATGTTGCTTCATTCAAAAGATAAAACATATTGTGCATTTTTAATTTTTCTATGAAATTTCAGTTTCATTTTGAAACAAAATCAAATTTAAAATTCTAATACACGAACGAGATGTATATCATCAATAAACAAACAATTTTTATAATGAAATGATTGAACAATACATTCTCAATATGTGCTCAATATATCATGAGCAACTAAGTAAAAAAATATTTAAGCTTCTAGTTCCTCAATTCCTATGGACACCAATCTTCATCTCCTTTCACCTAAACTCCACTACTCTCTCCGTTAGCTCTCCGTTCAAAATCTTCATTGTCCGAATCATCTTCTGTATCATCTGAATCAAGTATCGTGGTCTTCTTCAAGCCTTTCTTTAAAGTAGGTTTACTCCCTTCCTTCAAATTTAATTTCTTTTTATTTACTTTCATAGAAGCATGACAGGCTTTTTGAATAGGAACTTTTCTTTTCCTTCTATTGAAGGAAGCATTGACATCCTCATCAAGAGGGGTCTTTTTCTTCACTGGAGAGATAGCAAAAGGCTGCATATCTTTTTTAATTTCCCCCTTACTGGATTCTCGAACCACCACTTTTGATTTGGAGTCGGCCTGTCCGTGAACGGTTATCTCCACTTTGACTTTCTTTTGAAGTGGCGGAGTGTTGGTTGTTGCTTTGATGGGTTCTCCTGCCATTCGTTTTTCTAAACGACGAGCACGCAACGTTACCAACAGTGGCTGATCACTATCCATATCAGTGAGGCATGTATGTGATGGCACTACTTTTTGTACATTACCGCCTATAGAAATTTCTTTCGAAATGTTCATTAGATGTTTTCCATACCCAAAGCTTTGAAAACCCTCTAATCTTGTGATAGTTGGCTTCAATGGTATTGGTGGAAGAGCGTTAGATCTTTGTACCTTAGAAATTGACTTCATTGGCTCCTTTCCTTTATCATTGTCCACAATACTTGATTTTGCGAACGCCATCTTGGTTGAAGCACTCTTCTTTTGTACCTCAATATTTGATTCACCCTTGTCGCCATTGTTTTGGCCCACATCTTTTGTGACGTCCAACTCACTGACCTTGTGTCCTTTTCTATCATTTTCTTCGACATTTTCTTCCACCATATCTAGTGCCACAAATCGAGATTTCGAAATTTGAACGTCTTCATCTGTTCTAGCATTGCCAAAAGCATCCCCATTCATTTCCACCTCTTCAACAATAACAACTCCCTTTTTCGATAGAATAGTTTCGCTACTCATGTATGCAGTTCCGTCGCAATATGTTGCTATTGAAGGTAGATTCTCCTCTACCCCTACTTCGTCCTCATCTTCTAAAAATCATACAAATCGTTTGCATTGCCTTCAACATTAGTATAGCGGTCATTACGATTATGATACGTATCATCCACCAAATCGGGAATGTCTTCCATAGCGTCTTCATCTTCTGATGGTGTTGCACAACACAAGTCATCCTCGCCATTTACTACTTTAAAGGCCCTTTCCAAATCCTCGTCATCATCCTCATTATCATCTTCGATCATCAGCCTATCCGAATCCTTCGACTCCACTGTCTCCATATTATCGTCGTACCATTTCTTTTCATCTTTTTCTTTCAATGCGTTTAGGACTTTGGAATTAGTATACACATACACCAAATCCGCTGCTCTCTCTGGCTTCAATCTGTTTCGCGATTTGTTGTGAACAAAAGAATAGCTGCTCCAATTCCGTTCACATGAAGATGATGACACCAATTGGGCCAATATCTTCTTTGCTAATGGAGCTATGAACTTGCCACAAGCACCTTCAAAATCCCACTAAGCATGTGCCAACAACATTTGTTCTCTCGGATTCAACATATTGTGGAATGGAGGTTCCCTATGTCGAAAAGCCACGAATTCCCGAACCACTGTTGTGTACTCATCCGGTTTAAATATTTTCTCCAAAACACGCTTACATGTTGACATTGCATCTGCATCATCGGCTAGTTCTTTGTCGTGTAGAAGGTATGGATTCAAGAAAGCTGTGGCAGATTGGAGATCATTGGCTACCATTTCTCTTTGCACATGAAAGGACTATATCAGTGGAATTGCCTTGCTCTCTTCCAAACAAAATGGCGGACTTTCTAATCCATACACATGCTTTTCTAATTTCCTCATAATATGCAACACCTTCCCCATATATGGTGATTTCGAATCCAAATCATGGAGTGCACATATAATTGGTTCAACCATCTCCACATAATTGATAGAACGGTTCCAAAAATGATCATCAAGAACAATTCTCTTCACTACTGCCAGGAGGTTTCTTGGGTTGACTTTGGCTCCACGTTTCCTTTTGAGTGTACGTACGTACTCTGCCCATTGTGGATCCACCACCGTTTGTTCCAATGGTCCTCTCAATTTTATCAAACGCTCCATCATGATAAATTGAGAGGCAAATCTTGTATCCCCCGGCATCAATAAACCAAGATTTGGCGAATACTTCCATAATAGAGCAAGCAGCATATGTCTCCTTTTGATAAATTTGGCTACAAGTATTCCTTCATTCAATTTTTCAGCAATCCAATCCTCTGACCTCCAATCCTTGAGCAACAAATTCAACGCATGAACCACGCACCCTTGGTAAAAAATATGAGGATACTTTTCAGATATCATATTCCATGCGGATGAATTCACAGGGGCGTTATCTGTGGTTACTAACACGATGTTCTTGGGCCCCACTTGTTCAATGAATTTTTCCAACACTACTACCAAATACACCCCATTCTTTTCACAACCACTTGTATCTATTGATCCAAGAAATTCTTCACTTGCGGATGATACAAGCATGGCATTGATCAAAGGACGCGTGTTCATAGAGCTCCATCCATCAATAGACACAGTTGCTCCAAATTTTCAAATGTTGTCTTCAATCCGTGTAAGCAATTGTGTCTGAATGTTGGTCTTTGCCTCGTTCAACAATTTGTAACAAAGCTCGTGGTACGATGGAGGAGTGTATGGTCTACCGAACGTAGCTGTTTGCTTCACTGCTTCTTTAAAAGCTGCATTTCGAGCCACGGAGAATGGTATATTTGCCATATAAAAAAAATTCGCCCACACAGAATGCAATTTGCGTTTATGACCTTCTTCAAATCCACTCACTAAGTTGCTTTGTTTATGAGGCCTAGAACTTGATGCCTTCGGGGTTTCACGATCATCAGAAGCTTCTATGGTGAAATTTTCTTTAGTTCCTGCAAATACTACTTCTCTTGATGCTGGAGACGAGTCTTCGTGGGTTGACTGCAATACACCCCTTCCAATCAACAATTCTTGGGGGTCCATAGGTGCAGGGTTGCCATCTACATTATCGGTTACAACACTTTTTGGAAAAATTCCTTCACAACGAAGAAATGCAGCACGAACTACTGTCGTCAATCGCGGACAATTCCTTACTCCTGTATCGCGTACACCATTTGGACCGGAATACCCTAAATGGCTCAACATTCGGCAAGGCTTTTTGGTCATAACCACCTTGCAAAGCCTACATTGTACCTTATTGTCCGGTGTCACACTATACCAAGGAGAAAAATCCCCGGTCGGTTTGGGCCCCATAGTGACAATCTTACTTTTTAGCTATATTTAAAAACCAAAAAATGTTTTTAATCATAAACCTACAATGTAACAATGTTCACAATATCAATAAAATCAGTCGTAAAAAGCCTTACAAAACAAAGCCCCCCCATCCACTGAACTATGTATTACCAAGCAAGGGACACAATAAATTGCAGCTCCTAGCCCTTAGAAATCTTAGCATTTAGTTTCTTGAGAGTGAATAGGAAGGCTTCTCTTCTAACTCTTATAGTCCCCCAACAGAAGCTGACTGTTCACTTAGGGTTTACATTTAAAAAATTCAAATTAACGGTCCTACAAAAGGGAGCGGACGGGGTGGTGTTAGGGACGGGCGGTTGGGGCGGACGGCTGGACACAACGGACGCGGCAGATGATTTTGCAAGCGGACGGGCGGATGGGCGGACAGGGCGGACGGGCGGGGCGGGGGGATGGGGCGGACGGCGGACTTCACCCAAGGATCCACCCCTTTTCACATAATACTTTATATTTTACTATTACAAATCAGAGAAGAACAAATGAATCATGAATGCATCCATATACAAATAAATTCAAATTCATACATAAAACTATTTTTTTAAGCAAAGAAAAATATATTGTTTGTATACATAAATATATAGGTGATCGCAAAATACAAAAAACATAGCTTCACTACAATTACTTTATATTACTTGATCCTTTTAAGATCTAAACACTTCACACTTTTTTTTTTTCCCTCAATGGAAGAACCATTGCTTTCAAAAAACACTATTCTATCCTCAAATCCTATTGTCCATTGGATGGACCACTACCTTCTCCCATATGACGAGTAGAACTTCTTGTAGTGAGGCGTTGAGCTGATTTTTGACGAGTCGTGACCATCTGACTTGGATGAACTACTAGCCCTCCAGTTTGAAGTTCCTTGTCCACCTTAGATATTTGTTTTTTCATTTCCGGAGAGAAGTCATCATCGTCTTCACACTTCCTTTTTTGTTTTCTCTTCAGTGATAAATCAACTTCATTTGCCTTCAAGGCTCTCAAGTTACTCTCCACTCGATCCACCATCACGTGAACTACCTCATCATCTCCCTTCCCTTGCTAGGCCATGAGGCGATTTCCATCCAATAAGAAGGCCTTCCAATGTCCTATAATATCAGCGATGCGCTTATCAAATGCCGTTGCAACGTCTACAGATGAATGTGTGTACTCATTGGTCTATTCGTATTGTAAACAACACGGACCTTTGCAGCCTCTTCCAATTTCGACAACAAGAGGGCCCGACCTACGAGAGTGTGGTTGTAGGCCGCATATTGCTCATCGAATTCATCTCCATGGTTCACCTCCACCCAACTGTCATTTGGTCCTCTCTCCACTTTCTTTTCTGGAAAACGAAAGAACTTTTCGTGTTGCAAACTCCAATGTCCTTCCATATTGTGACAAAACAATTCACGGGCCGCGTCATCTACAATACCTCAAGCCCGCAATTCCACCTCTCTATTGTGAGTCATCCACACGTCGAGATCTAGTGGTTGCTAAGATTCCTCGTACAATCCATGCATCCGTTCATTTGAATTCCATGTGAGTGGCCTCCCCCAATGTAGATAATTTTGGAACTTGAACGGCCCTTGATCAAGTGGAAGGGTCCAATGATTGTATTCATGGTTTGGAGGCATGGCTTCCAAGATACCAAACATTTCGTAGAACCTCGGATTCAATGGACAACGACACTCAGCACAGACGGAACGAACGAGCGATGCTTTCACAATGCAAGTAACATGGAAAGTGTGGCGACATTGGCCCATAGTTACGGCACCTTCCGGTCCGAAGGGGCCTTGGCAAAGGCTACAAGAACCTTTCAAGATTGGAGAGGCTAGATCACAAGCATGCACCACTTTCTTGTCTTCGTCTTTGATGTGTGCTAAAAGTGTATTGTAAGGGACCCATCCTTCCTTTGCTTCTAAGGCCCAATTGATGTGTGTACCTTCGTCCTTCTTGGTGTGGTTTAACTACTCAAACATGGCATCCATGTCTCCCCAACATGTGATCTCCGTATATCCTTTAGAGGGATGTTGGTCAAATATAGTCTTGAACCGATTCAACGAGCTTTCAATGGCATTGCAATTTTCAATGGACTCTATTGCCAATGTTTGAAGACCTGCCATCGCTCGGGATACTACAGAGGGTTTGTCTTGGAGTTTCTGTACCCATGCTAACCATCGAGACTCCAAGCTACTAGAAGGCATCAATTTCTCCAAATTCAAGTACAATTTCAATCCGTTCAACTCCGATTCAACAAAAACCTTTGCTTCAATTGCCTCCTCCAATTGATGCTTTAATTCTTCAAGTTCATGATCCTCGGTTTGTGTCTCCGCATTCTTGCAAACTGTTGAAGCTTTTCCATTGACGATTGAGGTGTCGTTTCTAATCTGCTCATCTCATGGCTTTCTTCGACATTTGTAATGTCAGGGTTGTCAATTGCTTCAACCTTTTCAAGAGGAAGAGAGAGCTTGTCCTTAGGCTCTTGAGTTTCTTCGCTGTCTTCGAGTACAAGGATTGGTGAGATTGCAACATTGCTCGAAATCTTCGAGATAGCCTTCAATTCAGCATTAACTTTACGCATCTTCGTTAACTCCTCCGTTAGCCTCAACAATTGTTGATTTAGATGCTCCACATCACCCTCTGAAATCTTCAAATTCTGCTCCAAGACTTTTCACGTTGCTTCAACTTCTTTAAGGCGAGCAATTTCCCTCTCGTATGCTTGCAACTGTAGTATCATAGCATCTCTTCCTTCGAAAAGTGGTATGAAAGTCTTAGTGAGATTTTGAAATGCTAAAGCACCCTTCAACAACTCAGGTGCCAATCTGCAAGACTCCTTCGCCAAATTCAAATAAAACGGAGAAGCCTTAGCTAAAAATTCAGCTCACTGAGTCAAATGCATAGCTGTCTCGATTATATGTCCAACATTCCTGTGTTCACAAGGCGGAAGAGGAATATCAAGATTGGGGTCATCAGTTCCCTCTATTTCTTCATGGTATTTAGTGAATTGAACGGAGAGCTTCAGAAGATTTTCCAATTCGTTTGGATGAAGCATGTCACGCAAGATCTCACACTTGGGACTCCTCAAAGTCGCCACATATGGAAACTCCTGCTCCAAACGTCTTCTACGCTCGGAACTTAATATTAAAGACGTATTATCCACTTGCACACCTTGTCCACGAGGCGTATGTACTTCCTCTCATAAACTTAATGTCGGACTCGATTCGTTGGCCTCATACAAACGCGGAGATTTATAAGCCACACTATCAAAACAATCGTTGTCTAGAAGACGATCAATTGTAGCATTAGCCTTTGCCACTTTCCCCGTAAGCACTTCGTCTTCTTTACTTTTCGAAGTTTTTCCACGTTCCATGCGAATACAAGGATCACTTGGAGGATTCATTTCCTTTCGAGTAGGAACATTTGGTGTGAATGTCAAATGTGTTGGAGCAGTTAAAAAGACCTCACCCTCCTGCACCTCCACAACTTTTGAAGAGCTTTCAGTTATTGCCTTCGTTGCAGATTGTATGTTGCGTAATTCTTCAGTGTTCAAGGCTTCCTCCACAACATCCATTTTAACCTCTGCAGTATTTTCCAATACCTTTTCAATTGCCCCCACCGAATTGTACAAATCGGGAATGTCCTTTTGATTCGCTCCAAGTAGAAGTGGGCTAGCAGTTGTCGTTGGATATGTGCTCCAATCCACCTTGCGGCCCAATATGAGTTCGGCATAAACCATACACGCCACGCTATAATTGATATAACCTTTGCTCCTAGGCTTGTCTCCAAATAGGGCATGCCACACCTCCGCGGACCGATGAACAAAATGCTTGTTGTTGCAATTCCCTGGTTTACAACAAAAATCCCGTGTATGACCTTTGTGCGCTTCCAAAGGCCACAACTTGTCAATGTGGTACATTTTGACATACTGCTTGCACATTTTTGATGTCCAATACTCTACTTCTTCCTCTTCCCAACCACTCTCTGCTTTAATTGTAGGATTCGTTAAAATGTCAAGGTGAAGCCCGTGTGAGGCCCCCTTCACTTTGCCCTTTTTTTTTGCCTTTGCTTGTTGGAATCCTCCCATCACTATTTCAATCACCTTGGCCACTCATGATTGTCAATTGGATTTAATAACCACCTGAAGTATAAAAAACTTTACGCCTCAACGAACTGTGAACTAGTAACAAAAAATAGTGGACCCCAACTCTCCACCCTGTAGGAGCAACTGGCACTTAAAGCAACAGAAGCACATCCAACTTGGCACCGAAGGAAAATTGAAGTGAGAAAAAATGAAACGTCACTCCCCCCTTATAGCTGTCCGCCACCGGACCAGCCCCGGACCGCGCGAAGCGGACCCAAACCTCGCGTCCGCCGCCCGGACCGGAAAGGTCCGCTTCGGCAGTGGACGCAGAGTCCGCTGTTCCGCCCATCCGCCCAACTGCCTAGCCCCCCGCCTCCCTCCCCCCCCCCCACTACAAGAAAACCAATGTTTTATGACTATGAAAATATGACTAGAGATGACTGGCAACTACTCACAGTCATATTTTTGGAGCCTAAGACCTTGGAAAAGAATATGACTACAAATATGACAGTTAGTCATATTCTAGCATGGTATTTCGAGGACGTATAGTATACGCCCATTGGGAACACCAAAATACTTCATAGGGAACGATAGGGAACATGTTTGGAGAATGTCCAATCATATTTGGTAGTCATATTTTTACAGCAATCATATTTGACAGTCATATCTTTATGGTTGTGAATTTTTTCTCTTTTAGGGCAGCCCAAGGTAAATTTGGGTGAGAAACATGCTTGGAGAGGTTCTAGTTATATTTTTGCTTTAGTCATATTTTGTAGTCATGTTTTGCAAGCAATCATATTTTGTAATCATATCTTTATGGTTGTGACTTTTTTTTTCTTTTAGGTTGGCCCAAGGTAAATTTGGGTGGGAAACATGCTTGGAGAGGTTCTAGTTATATTTTTGCTTTAGTCATATTTCGTAGTCATGTTTTGTAAGCAATCATATTTTGTAGTCATGTTTTGCAAGCAATCATATTTGACAGTCATATCTTTATGGTTGTGAATTTTTTCTCTTTTAGGGCAGCCCAAGGTAAATTTGGGTGGGAAACATGCTTGGAGAGGTTCTAGTTATATTTTTGCTTTAGTCATATTTCATAGTCATGTTTTGCAAGCAATCATATTTTGTAGTCATATCTTTATGGTTGTGACTTTTTTTTCTTTTAGGTTGGCCCAAGGTAAATTTGGGTGGGAAACATGCTTGGAGAGGTTCTAGTCATATTTTTGCTTTAGTCATATTTCGTAGTCATGTTTTGCAAGCAATCATATTTTGTAGTCATATCTTTATGGTTGTGACTTTTTTTTTCTTTTAGATTGGCCCAAGGTAAATTTAGGTGGGAAACATGCTTGGAGAGGTTCTAGTCATATTTTTGCTTTAGTCATATTTCGTAGTCATATTTTGCAAGTAATCATATTTTGTAGTCATATCTTTATCGTTGTGACTTTTTTTTTCTTTTAGGTTGGCCCAAGGTAAATTTGGGTGGGAAACATGTTGGGAGAGGTTCTAGTCATATTTTTGCTTCAGTCATATTTTTTTTTTTGTATGTGGGCAACCCAAGGAAAAGGTGGGCAATCTAAAATGGCCTTCTCATATTTTGGCCATAGGGACATCCCTTGGGGTGTACACATGACTTTTTTTTTATTTCTATTAAAAAAAGATTATTTTTTGTTGTGTATTTTGTCTATAACAAAATTGGTGTCCAATAAATTTAGGTGCCACATGTTCATATTTCAATTCATTAATTTATATTACTCATAGGTTTTACAAGTGAATTACAAAAAAATAAATCAATTAATGGTAGGAGACAATAGATGGGTTCATATTCAGATCATCTCATAGGAAAGGATTGGAGAAGGGTCTCCAAATGCACGTGAAACATATTTTGATTTTAAGGTTCATATACACTTTTGGTGACAGCGGTAGTCCTCAGAATTAGTATTCCAAACATAGACTTCGTTATCATTACATAGAGGGTTTATTCTTTAATTTATACATTAGGTCAAGAAAAGATGGTCAATCTTGCAAGAGAGTGCAATGGTAGCGTTAGTGCTTGATGTATCATATGATGAATGCTATTCATTTCATTGATATTTTCCTACAAAGACCAACACGATTACATGGTGTGTTTCTATGTGATGTATTGAAGAGAATTTTATATACAAAATTAAAATTAAAATATGAAAGACAACTTCATTTACAACACTTGTAGCCATGATTGGGGAATCAATCATAATCTGCATCAAAGTATTGTATGTCATTTGCTTCTATGTCATCATTAATGAGACATTGCAATGCAGTTGCAACCACATTGGGCTTTACTTCCACTGCATTGTATATAATGGGTGTCTTTGGTATGAGGTCTTCATGCAAGGTCGTGGCTTCTAGTCCATGAAAATTAGTTGTCTTATCCAACACTAAAACAAAATGGATGTTTATGACTCTGAAAATATGATTGAGGATGATTGGTGACTATTTGTAGTAATATTTTTGGAGGCCAATACTTTGGAGAGAAATATGATTGCTACTTATATTTTGGCCTTGTAGATCATAGGCTTATAATATGCATTTGTTTGGAACACCAAAATATTTTATAGGGCTTCATGGGGAACATATTGGGGAAGGCACAGTCATATTTAATAGTCATATTTTGTAGTCATATTTCTACGATAGTTACATTTTTTACCTTTAGGGCAGCCTGAAGAAATTTGGATGGGGAATATATTTGGAGAGTGCTAAGCCATACTTTCACTTTAGTCATATTTTGCAATCATATTTTGTAGATATATTTCTTTGGTAGTTATTTTTTTTCCTTTGGAGGAAGCCTAAGAAAAAGGTGGGCAATCTAAGATAACTCTTTTATATTTTGCCTCTAGAGGCCATTCCTTGGAATTAAGGCATGACTTTGTTTAATACCTATTAAAATAAATTATTTTCTTTTGTATAATGTGTCTATTAAAGAATTAATGTCCAAATAATTTAGGGTGGCATATGTTTATATTTTTATTAATATATTTAAAAATTTATAGGAATTAGAAAAGGAATAGAGAAGAATAAAGTAATTAATAATAGGAGATAATAAATTTTTTTTTGAGGATTTAAGGGAAAATTAGAGAGGAATAAAAGCCTATAGACAGACCAAAGCACCAAGGTGGGACTAAGCCTGAGAACCCAAGATGAAAACCAGGCCTCCCTTGACCCAATATTAGAACTTGTCATGAGTTTGACTAATTATGCTAATTGATTGTGATGATTAATACAAAACAAAACCTAATGCATTTAAACTGGTAATATAGATTGAAGGTTGTGGAGTTTAGAAAAAATACTTGAAGCTTAGAAAAGATCTAATTCAAGGAAAAGAAAGAAGAATGTGAGCAAAATTCATACCCAAGTGGCCATGAAGCAAGAGTAAGCGAGGAGTGCGATTTGTGTTGAGAGTCTCTAAGTGTTTGAAGAAGAAGTGTAGGTTCCAAGTTACTACTAGAAACTTTGGACATGGTTAGGAGATTAATATGACCCCCTTATAGGGATTTGACTTTGTATTATACAAAGATTGTTGATTACAATACACATAGTTGATCAAACAAAGTTTCAAAGTCTTAAGTAGATATTTAGTTAGCAGTTATGAAGTTGATGTCATTACAATTGTTTGATTCCTAGAGTAATTAGAAATTAGTTAGTAGTAATAGAAGTTAAAGATTGCAATTCTAAACTATCCCCAAAAATAAATGAAAAAAAAATATTGAAAATAATATAGAGAAAGTAAAGAAGGAAATGTAGAAAGAAATAGGTTGAAAGAAAAGAATTAGATCATATATCTAATTTATACCTCTTGTTGTAAAAGTTGTTATTTAAATTATATACAAAAACACAATAAATGCAATAAAAATGGATTAAAGTAGACCTCATGATACAATTACAATATACCTGTTGAATTGTTGGAGAATGGAGATGTGGTGGAAACAGATTCCAAGGCATGTCTTTAAATTTGGCATTTAGTTTTTTTCTTCTTGTAGAAACTATATTTGCACTACAAATTAGAGGTTTAGGTCAAACCTCTAAGAATTTATTAAATCCAAATTTGAATTCAAGATCACTTAGTTAATTTGTAGAAAATTCTAGTAACATATCACACTTTAAAAAATAGATAAAAAGTATGGAAGATAGAGAACAATGAAATTGAATATTCTATAGTATTAGTTTTAGATAAAAAATACGAAAGTTCATCCAATTCAAGTCAAAAAGGGAACTTGAAATGTAGTAACATTTAGAATCCAATTTTGAAAGTAAAAATGAATTTAGACTTATAGGCTAAAATAAAATGTTGGATGAAATCTTGAAGGATGAATTAGAGACAAACCTTCATCTATTTATATATTTTTTTTATTAGGCTCCAAATTTCCTAAGTTAGATATTTAAGTATTGTTCAATGGGCATTCTAAACAGAGAACAATTTTTTTTCTAATGATAAACTATAAGTGGTTCACATCTAAACTAAAACAAACACAAATTATAAAAATTAGAAATTTTAATTGATTTTAGCCAATCTAGGTCAAAATTTTAGACCTTCAAATATCAAGGATATAAATAAAATACTCACATATATCATGTATTGAAGTTTGTCTCTTTCTTAAAAAGGTTCTTTGCAATTTCATGTAAGTCATGTTTATAGAGGGACTTTAAAGGGCCATTTAGAAATCACAAAATTATTCATATGAAGATTGAGGCTCACTATGATACACGTGCTTGTATTGCAATTAAAGATGGTTGCTTAAATGTTCTTTGAAGGATATAGACTATAAAAATATAATCCCTTTTTCTATTTTAAAGATATTTTTAAATAGTGCTTCTATCAAATATTTTTACTCTTATATACTTAGTGCATAGACATAGATACTTTGATTGATGCAAGGCATTTGCTAAGTTGTCTTTTTTTGCCATAACTGTAGGTGTTGAAGGCCTTGCAATTTTCCTTTAGACATTTTGTAGAATTGTATTGCAACATACATCCACTTTGAAGCAAATTTTGTTGTTAAAATAGCTTAATTGCTTAGTATAGTCAGATTTGGTAAGTCGCATGACTACATCAAGTCACATGACTAAAGCAAGTCATGTGCATGACTAGGGTAAGTTACATGACTAGAGTTTGAAAACCCTAGCCGTCACTTCTATGTAGCGACCATTGATTTAGGGTTTTAAAACCCTAGCTGCCGTTTCTTCTTCTTCTTCTTCTTTTTTGTTTTTGGTTGCTTCTTAGGTTTTGCTTCTTATTGTTGTGTAGCTTTGGCTTCTTCTTTCTTATTAGTTCTTACTTTTTGTTGCTTCTTAGTTCTTGATTCTTGCTTTTAGTTTCTTCTTTCTTATTAGTTCTTACTTTGTGTTGCTTCTTAGTTCTTGATTCTTGCTTCTAGTTTCTTCTTATTACCTTTAGTTCTTAATTCTTGCTTATAGTTTTTGCTTGTTACTTCTTAATTCTTGCTTCTAGTCTTTTCTTTCTACCTCTTAATTCTTGGTTCCTAATTCTTTCTTCTTATTGCTTCTTAGATTTTGCTTCTTACTTCTAGTTTCCTCTTGTTATGTCTTAATTCTTCTTTCCTAATTTTTGTCTCTTATTGCTTCTTAATTCTTGCTTTTAATCTCTTCTTGATGCATTTTAACTTGTGTTTCTTATTGCCTTTCAATTCTTGTTTTTCTTGTTATTTGTTGCATTTTATTGCATCTTAACTTGTCTCTCTTGTTGTTTCTTGTTGCATCTTGATTTGTTTTTTCTTGTTATTTATAGCATCTCAAATTCTATTTCTTGTTGCTTCTTAATGCATCTTAATTCTTACTTCTTGTTTCTTATTGTTATATCTTACTTCTTGCTTGTTATTACCTCTTAGCACTTGTCACCTTCTAGTTTTTGTTCCTTTTATCACTATTGTTGTTCTTTCCTCTTATTTTCTTGTGTTTTCTAGAGATATAGTGATTATGGATTCTTCTTACTTTAAACTTGTGCTTCACATTTTATGTTGCTTTAAATCTTTGAAAATTGAATTATATTGTTCATTTACTAAAAATTAACCTCTTTCATTTTATGTGTAGTGTCGTGCCCTTTAGTAACACTTACCACCTTAAGCTCACTTTCCAAACACTTAACACCTTAGTGCCACTAAGGTTCATGCTCTCCTAACATTGCACATGCCACGCACCCACAATGTTAGGTTCCACCTCAAGTCACGGGGTTCTCCATTCCTCCGTGACTCCCAATCCTTTTCCTTCCAATACTTAACTCCCACAAGACACCGGGTATATCATTTGATGATATGGGGCGGAACTTCCATTGATGTCCAAGCACTCGGTGAGGCACTACTCCCACCGGTGCTAACCGCCCTTGAATGGGACCCAACTCCCCACTAGGCCCAACCCAACTCATTTCGGGACTCACCAACCGGGACTCATACCATGGGCTAGTGTAGAGTGGGACACCATCCAACCGGTATCAAGGAGTGCACAAGCACTCCATGGTAACACACAAGTAGTGGTGAGGCTCCAACACTAGCCTCACCACCCAGGGCCACTTAGGCTCACCATGGCACCATCTGGGAGTGAGGAGGGAGACCACCCCTCCTCATAGTACTCTCTGCGGGATTCGGCAGCCCCCCCCCATACTAGAGGTCACCGGAAACCCCCAAGATGCACCCCATCTTGGAAGACCACCCATTTCTCCCGATTCACGCTAGTTTGGGACTCCCGAACTTCCACCCGGCATAACTTTGCGGTCCGGGATCCAAATCGCACATGCGACCCCATTTTCGACATCTACGCGAAGTGTAGATGCTGATGGATTACTCACTTGCTCCATTCAAACAAGTACTCGCAAAGTTATCGCCCTCCAAAGATTCGGGACACTCTCGGCGCGACCAGGGCACTCCCAACTTTGAACGCCCATAACTTTTGACTCGCAAGTCCAAATCACGCGTTCTTTGGACGGCTAGAAGCGTCTTCTCAAGACCTTTCCAAACATGTATCACACGCCCCCAAATTCCACCGGATCAGAGCGCTAACACGCTCTGATCGCTCGGGACTCCTAGTCCCCCTCACCTCATCTCTTGTAAGGCTTGGGGAGTCACCCCCAATGTCCCCCTTGCTCACCAAGGTGGCACGGGCACGCCTTGTGATGAGGGTCGTGACATGTAGGCACTTAAAGCTAGATTGAAGTTATTGGAGGCTATTTACAACACTAGAGAGACAACTTCTTCACATTTTTGTAAGGAATTACAAGTCTTAGAGTGTGTAGGAATATATATTTATAGACTGTCATTGTGATATGTTTTTTGTTAGTGACTAATAAATGTCATCGAAAAAAGTCACATTTTTTTCTTGCATTTTCTCTCTTCAACATGATTATCTTTGTGCATCTCAAAAATCATATTTATTCATTTTTTATTGTATGTATTCATTTATACAACTACTAAACCATATTCATGCACAATTGCAATGCCTCATGTCAATTTAGAATGTATGGAAAATGTGATTACAATTTATAACAAAAGTTACTATAAACCTCAAGTCACCTAGTTACAAATATCACTTGCTTTAGTCATGTTTTATAATATATCTTAATCAAAATATGACTTGTTGTAGTTATATAATGCTCACAATCATGCCAATAATGTGACTCTATACTTTTAAAAATATAACTACATTCAATCATAAAATTACTAGTAACATTCCATGTGAACTTCTACATGACCAAAAATATAACTTACATCAGTCATATTTCACATCAATAAAAAAAGCAACTCATGAAGATCATATTCCACATCAATGAAAAATATGATCCACTAGAGTCATTTTCTACATCAACATGCAAAGAATATGACCCATGAGAGTCATTTTTCACATCGACAAAAAATATGACTCACAAAAATCATATTCCACATCATACCAAAATATGACTACAAAAAGTCATATGCCTCATCCACCAAAATATGACTCACCATAGTCATAGTCCACGTCAGCTTAAAATATGACTACAAGCAGTCACATGCCACGTAGACTTTTTTTCCTTGCCCGGGCAGGTCAAGAGAAAGTCAAGTCTCCAAGAATAGTCAACGTATATGCCACATTGGCAAAATATGGCTAATTATACCCCCCAAATACGATGACTACAAATATGACTCATGTCTGAAGCGACTAGTCGGTAATGACTAGACCCAGTCATGTTGCGCGTCATCTATAGTAATTCCTGCATGAGTCATATTTTCAAATTTTTTGACTCATTGTAGTCATTTTTTGCAGTCATAAAACATCCATTTTGTTGTAGTGCCCGTCCGCCAATCCTTCTCTCGCCCCGTCCGCTCGTCACCGCGAGTGCTAGTCCCCTTGTCCGCCTAGACGCCTGTCCGCCAATCCGCCCGCCTGCCCCGACAACGACGACTGCCTAGCTATCCGCAAGAGCATCCAATGTGGCCTTCAATGCCATGAAATGGCGGGAAAATTTCAAAATAATGCAACCAGCCACTTGTTGCTAAATGGGAATCAATGTAATTCAATTCTTATTTTTTTTAACAATTCAATCAAAACTCTGAACCTTAATCCTATATCCTAAACCCTAGTAACCCTAAACCCTAGTAACCCTAAAACCTTCCTTTTCTTCTATAATTTTATTTGAAATGGATGGAACATATTTGAGTTGAATATGTTTAGAATATATACTTATATGAATCTTCTAAATAGCTTTTTAGAAGATCAAAAGATAATAGGGATTTCTCCAAAGTTTCTTATGAAGCCAATGTTTTCCAGAAGCAATCTATTCCTCTCACATTGTTAGCAAATGAAACAAAAACAAAAACATGTTCAAATTCATAATCGGAATAACACTACAATGAATTTAAACCTCATGGTACTTAATTAGAGATTGATGGTTTTTAATTCGGAATGCATCACCATTTTCAAATACACATAAAACTTTCAATATTTCTTTATGGATTTAGGATTAGATTTCAAACAAAAAAACAAAATTTTATGTTTCAATATTTTTTTTTTATGATCAA